>JANRMT010062829.1:1914303-1940757 GCA_026402145.1 Polypterus bichir lapradei | reverse complement strand
AACTGTTTTTACTTTCAGTAGACTTAATGTGTAAATATTTGTATGAACACTAAAAGAGTCAACACCATAAGACATATACTAAAAATGTTTCACAATGTGTCCCTGAATGAAGGGAGGCTCAAAATCAAAAGTACCAGTCAGTATCTGGTGTGGCCACCAGCTGCTTGAAGTACTGCAGTGCATCTCCTCCTCATGGACTGGACCAGATTTGTCAGTTCTTGCTGTGAGATGTTACCCCACTCTTCCACCAAGGCACCTGCAAGTTCCTGGACATTTCTGGGGGGAATGGCCCTAGCCCTCACCCTGCGATCCAACAGGTCCCAGACGTGCTCAATGGGATTGAGATCTGGGCTCTTCGCTGGCCATGGCAGAACACTGACATTGCTGTCATGCAGAAACTCACGCACTTTTTGCCACTCCTGTCTGGTCCAGCGAAGGTGGGTTTGTGCCCATAGGCGGCGCTGTTGCTGGTGATGTCTGGTAAGGACCTGCCTTACAACAGGCCTGCAAGCCCTCAGTCCAGCCTCTATCAGCCTATTGCGGACAGTCTGAGCACTGATGGAGGGATTGTGTGTTCCTGGTGTGACTCGGGCAGTTGTTGTGGCCATCCTGTACCTGTCACGCAGGTGTGATATTCGGATGTACCGATCCTGTGCAGGTGTTGTTACACGTGGTCTTCCACTGCGAGGATGATCAGCTGTCCTTCCTGTCTCCCTGTAGTGCTGTCTTAGGCGTCTCACAGTGTGGACATGGCAATTTATTGCCCTAGCCACATCAGCAGTCCTCATGCCTCCCTGCAGCATGCCTAATGCACGTTCACGCAGATGAGCAGGGACCCTGGGCATCTTTCTTTGGGTGTTTTTCACAGTCGGTAGACAAGTCTCTTTAGTGTCCTGCGTTTTTAGAACTGTGACCTTAAATGCTTACTTTCTGTAAGCTGTTAAGGTCTTAACGACCATTCCACAGGTGCATGTTAATTAATTGATTATGGTTAATTGAACATGCATGGAAAACATTGTTTAAACAATTTACAATGAAGATCTGTAAAGTTATTTGGATTTTTAAAACATTATTGTTGAAATACACAGTCCTGAAAAAGGGACGTTTCTTTTTTTGCTGAGTATATAAGTGCCTAGGATGTCCTGCATGTTCTCTGCACAGCTGTCCCCTCTCCATTGAGGAAGTGAATCAGTAGGCTGTCTTGCAGACCTGCCATCTTCACTATCCCCTAGGTAGTTCAGTGATGAAGTTGGGTGACTGGTCTCCTGGAAGCATTTCCACTCTTTTTCCTAAATTTTTTCCCCCCATTAGTATGAAAAAAATAACTTAGGTTATGGGTGGTACAGTTATTCCAGGGCCTTTCTGATTCAACAGAATTTTAATAAAACAGGTTCCTGCCAAACAGATGTCCAGGAAAACCTATCAGCTATGCCAGTTGTAAATGATAGGGGGCACCACTGAGACCCAAACCCTGGATATAACTGACATATAGTTAGGCATGGGTTCAAAATAGAGACTTTTAATTATAAAAATAACTCATAAAAGGTTTCTCCCAGGTTACACAAGCAAAAGTAGAAATAATATTCTTTTTTCTTTCTTCCATCCATCTCTTCTCTCTCCGTCCAACTTCCTCCAGTGAGTGTTACTTTCCTTCTTCCTAAATCTTGACTCCTCAGAGGAGGCTGGACAGCTTCCTTTTATATGGGAGTACTTCAGGTGCCAGGGCATAGCCCAATTGAATGACTTTCAGTTCAGGCAGAAGTCCCAAAAAGTAGGGATAGTAAATTCCTGTAGCACCCCCTGGAGGCACCCATGGGAACCATTAGGGCTAATTCTTGGCACTACAACTCCCATCATGCCCTGCAGGGTTACGTATGGTTACCATGGTCCTGGGATGCTGCCATCTACTGGATAATATATAAAAATATACAAAATTAGGAGCTTGCCCTGCTGCTGCCTTATCTTGTCCTTCCATCCGGGTAAGGGTCCCATACTCATCCAGGCCAGGATGACAGATAATCCTGCTTGGCACTTACAATATATATTACCACTGCAGATCTTGTGAATTTTGGCTTGACAAAACAAAAGTCACTTCAATTTTTGGGGCAGCTGAACCTGCCCCTCCCAGTTCTACCTCATAACCAGCACCACCACCATCTGTACCCAGTCTTGGTGGAGACTCAATCTGAAAGACGTGTTTTTAGAAGTAATCAGTTACAATTTAACACAGTATGTTAAAGCATCAACGTGGGGTGAAGACTGTGTGGATTTAGTATTTTTTAATAATCCAGATAGAATTGAGTGTGTATAGGTGATTAAACCACTGGGATCAAGTGACCATAATATAATACAATTCTCAGTGTTTTGGAAAAGTGCCAGTGCAAAGATTAAAACTGTTAAGTTTGGTAGGGCAAATTTTAAGCAGATGCTACAAAGTCTAAGGAGGACAGACTGGGATAAGCTTTCAAGGGTGGAGACAGTTGAGGAGCAATGGAACAGGTTTAAAAATGTTTTACATACAATGCAGGACAGGTATATAGCTAAATTTGGAATAAGTGGGAAATTTTCAAATATTCTGCAGAGGGTTAAAAAAGATTAAGAAAAATAAACTGCAAAGGAAATAACAGCTATATAAGGCACATAAGACTAATAATTCCAATATGAATCGCAGAGTGTATGAGAGCATGAGGGCAATCATTTAGTAGAGTATTAGGGAGGCTAAAAGGCAGTTAAAGAGGAATATCTGAGATAAGGTGACCCAAAGAGATTCCTTTAGTATTTTAGTAGTAAGTAGTACTAGTAGTAAGAAACCATACCATGACAGGCAGCAATTTTCTGTTAAAATATCAGTGGGTGACGTTTCTGTTTGCAATTGTGCCATCGAGCAGTTTTATTTTATTTAGGAAGTAAATGGGGATGGCCGGGTTAGCACCCCAACATTTGTTGCAGTTATCGAACCGTTATTACCTTGAATGACTATATATATTAGAGAGAGAGAGAGTAAAGCCACATAATTGAGATGGCCTTTCATGTTCTCCCTTTCTAACATCTTTTAAAAGTCATGTCTAAAAATGTGGTCTAAGCACTATAACCACCACAGGGTGTTTGAGAGCCCCAAAGTGCTAACAAAGTAATGCCCCATACAATTCTGGGTTTAAATAAGAGATATTTATTTATCCAATGCACCTTTCCAATAATCTTCTGTCAAAAGATCAGTAATTAAATACAATAATTCTGTCAATTCCTCCTCCTTCCTCCCTCCAAAAATCTCACCCACTGCCTCCCAACTCTGACTGTATATGTGGAAAAACTGTCTTCCCAAGACAGTGCTCTCTAGCGGTTCCCAAAGACCCCGACAGGTCTGTACATCTGCACTCCAATTCCCATGCAACCCTGTGGGTGTTCTGATAGGAATCAACCTTGAAGAACACTGCTGCCTTCTGGGGGAATGAACTGTTCTCGGAATTCATGCTCTCCCAGTCCATTCGTTATTGGCTGATACCAGTCAGGGCAAAAACTGTAGGGAGATCTGACTGGGTTGTGTCTCCAGTCCAGCAATCCTACCATTAAGGCATCCAGTCTGGGCAAGAAATGTGTCTTGATCTTGGTTGGGATGCCTGCTTGTCCTGCATGGCATTTACAGCCCTTGGGATGGAACACTCATGCAAACCTGGTGGGTAACTACTGTACAACTGAGTTGTCTTTGTTACTAGAAGTTAATCGTACTGGTCTCTCAGGAAGAGGGAGAGGCAGGCCAAGATGTTTAAATGGAAATAGTGTAGTGAGTTGAAAAGAAGGTATTTTGAGATCGGTAGGAGGAAAACACAGAATATTTCACAGTGGGATGGGTGCATGCTATTATTTCCCTAAAGGATTACAGAAGCCAGTATTTTAAAAGGTGTAGTTATGAGAGGTCTGCTTGTGTCGGAGAGGTGAAGAATTAACAAGAGATTGTGCTTTTGAAAAATAATCAAAAAACAGAATTCTTTAAATACAAGAATGTTGGAGGGAATGTTTTGTAATTGCTTTAAGAGGCTGTTCATAACCACCTTGCCATTAATTGATTGTTCTAAGAGTAGTGGCTGTTATAGGGCATTATAGGGCAATCTTATTCTCTTGCTTTAAAGTGTTAAGAAGGATTATAGACAGTTTGTGTTTTGCTATTTTTTTGTTAAAACTGTAAGTTCTTTTCTTCTACTTGAACCTCCAGTCTCTGTAAAAATGTCTAGAAAGAGGGACTGTTAGTAGAGGCAGCAGACACAAGGCTAAACTAGCAAAAATGCAACATACACATTACAAAGGACAGTCTAACAAGATGAAAAGGACAGAAATTTAAAATGTTAAATGGTCATTTTCTGGACATTTCACATGTGCAAAAGTGTAGACCTCAAATCATTAGTTATCTTTGCACACCCATATTTTCTGAACATGTACAGAAATGGTCTGTCAAAGTGAAACTGGTCAGAGAGGGGCTAGGGTTATCTCACTGTGGCCCTGATAGGCTTTTAAACATCAGCTTCTAGCAGGAAGAGATATCGAAGAACTAGAAAGGAGGGAAATAAAGAAGAACATAGCCATCAAGATGACCCACACAGTGAGACCAGCAATATCACCTTAAAGAGACTGAAAGACAAATACACAATGGGTCTGGTAGCAGGAACGTCTATTAGAGCTCCTGAAATATTCCATGGTGTATCAATTGATTTGCCACACTCATTTACTTTTATTTGCTTTCGCTTTTTGACAAATTTAAGAATATTTAAAATATTACAATCTATAATGACAGAATAAAGATTTGTTGCCTGTTCCCCTTGTTTGCCTTGTTGCTCTGTTTTACCATCTGGGTACATGGAAAAGAGGGGAATCCTCTAATAGGAGAAATGAAATTGGGTAGCAGTCAGTCCTGGGTGAAGATGGTCTGTAGTCCCAGCTGCAAGTGCTTTTTGACTGCCGTGCTGTGTCTCATTCCAGAGAAGAAGAGTTGGGGTGGAGGACATACTGTATGTGTGGATCTACGTAACAAAGAATTGTGTGAGGGAATACAAATGATTTTAGGATAGGGTCACCCCAAAACTCTTCCATGGCAAAACAGCTGGGTTTTGGAAACAATCTTTACGGCAGTGCAGAAGATCTAATTGGACTGGGGTATGTGGATTATTTGTACTTTTTTGAGAGTAATTATTTTATTTGGAAATAATTGTTGTCCATCTTTTGTATGCTTAACATATGTTTACTTTCCATTTGAAATGCACAGTAGGTGCTGGATTTGGAGTATTATTCTATTGAGTAGTGAATAAGGTTCTAATGGATGTGGGATTTAGTATTGGCCTTCAACCTTTCACTTAAATAAATAAAGTGCAATATGTCATAAAATCCTGACATTTCTTTTGTTGTTTACTCCAGAAAAATTTAGCAGGTGTGGATATATGACAGGCTTCATCGGGCATCCTCTAAACACTCTTCCCTGGCCTCTTTTTTGCCTTTGATCATATCTGTCTGGTTGTGTTGTGTTGTGGAAGCCACAAAAAACATTAAAAGTAGAGTTTAAAGATTGGGCGTATTAATATAACGTACTTCTTTTACTTGTCTTCCTGGTATTTTTACCTTTGTTATCCTCTGAACCTTTCTGCATAGCCAGTGTTAAAAAATGTATTTGTCTTGATTCCTAACTTGACGCGATATCCAGCAGTGGCTCCAGTTACTGCATCCAGCATAATTAAATGTTTGTATCCTCTTTTCAGTAAAATTAATTAACTCCTGTAAAATGGACATTAAAAGCATTTGAACATACCTTGATTCTTAGCCAGTGACGGCTAATTTAACAATGTTACCACAGTTGTAAATATCGTTTGTCTTGTTCAGTTTTTAATATCGCACAGGCCACAAGTCAACCTTAGAAGAAAGCTCTTATTTTGCTGATAGATGCATTTAATATAATTTGCAGCTTTCAAGGTACTCTCCATTTCTAGCATGTCATCAATGCTCTGAGTAGAAGCAATACAGTAGAAATATGGCAGGTAGTCTTAAAAAAACATTTATAGTGAAAAATCATAAGGCACATATCAAGGATATGATATCCCCTTACATAGTACAGCTTAGTAGTTTAGTAACACCATCAGAAACCAAAAATTACCTGAATTTGTACTCCGAGCCAGTTGAAAGCCTCAAAACCAGGGTCTGTTCGAATGATGAAAATGCCAAGTACAAACTGCAGTCCCAATCCCCAAAATACCGCTCTCCATGATACCTGCGAGGTGCAAACAAGAATAAAATGTGAGAAGACTACCCAGATCACAGTATATGGACCATTAAGGGTCTTTCTATTTTTGGATTAAACCTTTATAAGTTTAGCAATTATTTGCAGCTGCCTTCATCTATATTGCCTGTTAATGTCATGCTAACCTTTTTATTATTTTAATAGTTTTATAAATTACATTTTAATGAATTAATTACAATTAAGTCATACACACAATTCTGTATCTTATTAGATTCAAATCACACATTCCTACACCTAACCATCTAAAGAACAAGAGATTTGAATATTTACTATGAAGTAGTCACTCTTGATCCAGCAACCAAGGGGGCAAACCAGCCTAAGTTATTTCCAGGCCCAAGCTAGATAAATAAAGAGGGTTAGTGCCAGGAAGTGCACCGGGCTGTGAAACAGGTCAGGTCAGGTTGGGGAGCATGCACTGGTACTGTGGGTTGCTGCACCCACCACATGACGAAACAGCTTGGGATCCTGGTTGGCAATCCCCGAGGCAGACTCGTGGTCCAGTCCCACCCACTGGAAATGACCATCTATCTGCCAGATGTTACGTTGGCATCCCCTTATCCTGCAAGCTGGATTACCTTCGGGTATCACCCCACATGGCCATAGTACCGTAACTGATGCAACCTCACAATGTACAGTAGGTAACGTGCCTCATTCGGGACTCTGTTAGCAACTGTTCATTCGACTCAAACCAGTGGTACCCAAGGATTCTCCAAAGAGACACAGTACCAAAGGAGTCCAGCCTTCATCTCAGGTCACTGGATAGTGTGGCTTGTGAAACCTTAAAAAATCAATGATGAAGTCATTCCAATCAGTTACTAAAAATACTAGGGCAGATCCCACAGACGACTCACAGGGGACTCGCCTGACCCTTGTGAGAAGTCAAGTGTAAGTCTGGTTAAAGAAGTTAGTCTAAAAGAAACAGAAGAAGAGGAGAATGGTGTAGGAGAAAGAGAAGATTAAGATTAAGAACATGGAATGATGGGATGTTGGGACAATGGCTGGAAAATAAAGAGATTTTGCAGATTTGAAGGACAGACGAAAGGTGGGAGTAAGTCTCTCAGAAGGCATAGATTTGGATCTCACTACTGCAACCACAGGATAAGGCTGGTGAGTGGAAAAAAGCAAAAGGAAAGGCGATGACAAAACTATGAGTAAAGCTGAGAGGAGCTGCTGCTGTTGTGTGTTATTTAGTTATTGTGTCTTATTGTCCTATGACGGTGATTTAAGGAGAGGGGTATGACATCAGGATCAAGAAAAGCTGGGGATAAAGAGACGTGGTGGTGGAATGATTGTCTTGAAACCAGCATTTCATTATTTCCTGGGATAACATAAGAAAGTAGAACAGTGCATATATTCACAACTTAACAGTGCACTAAAAAGTTAAGATAGTGCCATACCTGCATCAGCTTTTGATCACCAAAGAAATCAGTTTTTCATCTGCTGCATGCTACTGTATCTATTTTTTAAACAAGGATTTGTTGGTAACAACATTAATTCTCCCAGCTAATGTGAGAAGAAGGCCTGGCCATCTGATTAACATCTCATTTAGTGTTCTCTATTGGGTTTTTCAAATTTAATTTTTGAATATGCCTTATTGCCATTGCATTTGAAAAGTCTGTGAATTATCATGAGATTTACAAATAAGGACTTTGAATTTTGTTCTCTAAAATATTTCTTCGGGGAGCATTTGTGAGCTGGGATATGACAATAAGACATAAACCAATTGATCTTTTAGGCATGACAAAGAACATCTTGGTTAGAATGAAATAATGATATTCACTAATGAGTGGCTAGATTGTTTTACTGCATTCTTAAATGGACTAAAGACAAAGTGCCTTTTCATAGGATTTCAGTCTTAGTTAAAAGTGACTTATCTATAAAAATGGATTATGATTGTGGTCAATTCATTTGTAGCCAAGGCTGAAGGTTCTGCTAATCTTCTAACATACGTTCATATTACAATTCACTTCAAACAATACAACCTTAACACAAAGATTCTTTTTTAGCTTCTTAAATTTTTCGAAGTTCTCCCTAACTGTGGAGAAACTCACCTTTCTGTGACTCTTGGAGCAGATAAACAAAATAATTACAAACATGCAAGTCCCACCAAAGGAAATGAGCTGCTCTGGTCTTTTTGAAGTGTCCAGGATGAGCCAAGTCACCAGCAGACCCAACACAATTATTATAAACACCCTGATGAAGCAAACAGAAAGAAATTAAACAATACAATCAAAAGTAAGGGATGTATAGTAAATGCATCCACCATTCTCTTTCATTCCAAACTCGTATTTCAGGCACTTCAACATAACCTTCGTTTCACTGCTAGTAACACAGGTTTGGAATGAAATGGAACAAGTACCTGCTGACTTGCACAAGTCTATCCAGCATGCTTTTATTGGATGTGAAAGGAAATTTATTTTGACACAAGGAGATTGTGCCAACTGCTAACAGTGAGCAAACATACAAAAAGAATACATCTACACTTATATAGCATGGTGGGGCAGGAACTTTAACTACTTTGTCACTGGGCCACCTGTGGTGTATACTAGTTTATTAGAGCTGCAGGTGATTCGCAGCTCTACCCTAGACAAGCAATTATAAAAAATTGATGGATGGACTAGTAAGGTATGGACTTTTTTCAATGTAATTTCCAATTGCCCACACTGGGCCAGTGTTTTGGGGGCAATATTACCTTGATGTGCAAATCCCAATTAGGGCATTACTGACTGCTCAAATAGGATCAATATATTTTCTCACATTAGGCCTACACTGGCCCAATATAAGTTTGTTTGCTGCATTCAGTGCCTCAAATTTACTGATATATTAAACTTTAAAAACCTTCAATAAATATTTTTGCCCTACTTACCAAGTCAACATTGAGAATTGTATAAATTTACAACAAAGCAGCACGGAGATGAACAGAGCATTTTTTATACCAGCAATTCTAGAATCTCAAAGACATAAAACGTTCAAACTTACCATTTGATCCACTGAAAGTAAGTTTTGAAACAGTGACTGACAGGTTGGAAAAGATTTATTATTTTAGCTCCCAGATGTTTCTTGACAAGATCATAAGCAACAAAGAACACAGCAATGCATGTCAGTACAACAAGGGCGACAGCTCGATTAAAGTTGAGCACACAAGCAGTGATGAAGTAGGACAAATAACCTGTGGGGAAAAAATGGTTAAAATGAGTAACACACAGGAGATGCTGTTATACACTGGGATTTATTTATTATAGAAATTGTCTTGATTTACATTTTTGCATTTTGTTTTTAATTTCATAACGTGGTTACTTTTAACATTGTTTACATTTTTACCTCCATTTCGTTTATTTGTTTCTGACTATGGACACTGCCATTTTGTTGTTGTTTGTTGCTGCCAATTGTATTCGATTGCCATCAAGTAATGGCAGGAAGCTGAAGAGTCTGATGTCTTTGTAACAGCAGTGCTTGTATAAAACATAGCGGCACCATCTACTGTCCAAGTTTCTGGATATAAATACAAATCTTTGTGGTGCCATAGCTAGCAACAATGATTTCAGGACACTAGGTTTCTTGTGTGTTTCTCAACTATGATTTTGATTTTGTATATTATGTTTTGGATATTTAAATTTTTGCCTTCTGGTTTTGTCTTGTCTTATTTCTTGGTTATGTTGTTTTTATGGGAAATTTCTATTTAGGCTTTTAAAAATGTGGACATGAGATGTTATGTTTCAGATTAGACAGCATACATAGAAATTTTGCTGCCACTCTTAAAGTGGAAGTGGATAGACATTTTGGTATTTTTCACAGGTTGACATGGAGATTATTAATTAAGATGAAAGGAAATTCTCCTTGGTCTCAAAAATCTGACAAAATGAATGCAAGACTGCTGCTAACAAAATATTAAATGTGAAAGAACAAGTGCATCTCTGAGGGAAGGGACTTTACTGTGGGAATTTGAGACACTGTGGGCTCCTACAATTAGTGCATAGTGCTTGGGACTCCTAGTTCATGACAAGGAGGATATGCCATTTGTTTTTATTTTATCTTGTACTGTTGTTTATTTTAGGGGTTTTGTGAAATGGAGAATTAATTTATGTCATTGATTTTTACTTTTGGTTAACTATGAATTCTGGCAATGACTTTAGACTAGTTTTTGTTAGTGTTTTCATTTCATCTCATGATTTTTAGACTTTAGCCTTTCAGAGTTCATTTTATTTTTGTTACTTGTTTTTGTTTTTATTACTTGTTTTCTTTTCCTTTTTTTTTTTTACTAGGGGGTTTTGCCCCCTGCTCGGTTCACTTGCCAACCCCCCTGCCTGTGCTACGCACCAGCAACTTCGTGTCTCTGCCGCTTGCGTATGTGGATTTCACTTTCACCAAACAACAAAACTTTTAATTCTCACGGATACGCCTCTTCATTGGGAAGAAACACCACTTTTCCCTGATGGTATCACAAATTAGTTGATCTACAAGTCTCTGACTTAAAGTTTAAAGCCAAACAATATCTACATACTTCTGTCATATCACCTATGTCCATATATTCAATCTCTTTTCGCTTTTATCTTTTCGTCAATATTACATTGAATTTTGATTCTGTGTTTGGAATTACATCGTGACAACACAATGTATAACTGCCCGTGAGTGAATATCATTTCTTTCTCTCTACACGAACTGTGTTTGACAATAGCATTCACACAAATGAGAAATGATTGAACCGTGTGTGTGGTTGTAAATGTTTTAGATGTGGGCAGGACTTTTCCAAATCTCTTTGCATAAAGTTTTGTCTCATGGGGCTTGAAATTTTCTCTCACGGGGTTTCACTTTCCCCAAACAACAAATCTTTTAATTCTCGTGGATAGGCCTCTTCATTGAGAACGAAACATTACCTTTCCCTGATGGCAACACAAATTAGGCGATCTACAAGTCTCCGACTTAAAGTTTAAATCCAAACAATATATTCAATCTCTTTTCGCTGTTACGTTATTTCACTGAGTAATAATTTCCGTATGTTTGCGCTAATGCGCTCTTTACTATCATTATTTGAGACTTTTGAATTTTCGTCTTCCGTTATCTCTAACCTGCTCTGCATGTGTATTGCGCCACGTTTTTGAATTCTTTACAATGTTCTACTTTGTCATTTCTCTTTGTCTTTTATTTCTGGCCCCAGGCGTGGTTAAATCTCTTGGCACAAAGTCTCATCTTGTGGGACGTGAAAGTGTCTATCTGAGAAAGTCATGTCTCGTCACTTTTCCTAAGATTTTTTTATTATAATAGAGAGACATTTTTTCGTTCCCTGACTCTATAAAAATTTACCTGTTCCCCCTTTTCAACATTGTGTGAGAACAAGGTGTTTTGATGATTTTAGCTTTACCATTTGTGTCTAAACATAACAATTGGATCAAATGGTAACTGAATTAATAAATTACAAAAGATGATAACATCTAATTGAAATTATGTTTCCATTATTTGTGGCTTCCCTAAGGATGGAATGACATGTGCATTTTTCTGTTTTAATTTTATTTATCATAACTGAATTTAAATAGTTGCAGTATATAAATATACGTTACCTGCCAAAAGAACTGCAAGAAAAACATGTTTTATGGTTCGAGAATGTTCTTTGCAGTAACTTTTAGCTTCTGAGAATGGCTGTGCAACATTACTGTGAAAAAGATTAAAGAAAAGCATTTCATTTAGTTATGTTTTGTTCAGTAACAATAACATATTTCACATAAATTTACTCTCACAGGAGAATCAGTTTATCTAAAACATGTAACACTGTGCATCTCACCAAATTAACAACATTTCCAAAGTTTGCTCACCAACACATTCAGCTTACTTATTGTTATTTGTCGAGACCATGCACACATACCAGATGAAGCACTAGACAAAAATCTGATCATCACACCCTTTATACCAGTAAAACACCTGACTTTATTATGGATACAAGCAAAGTGAACCCATCGATGTACAAAAATATAACACATTCCATCCCCAAGTTTCCAAAAAAAGGAGAACATTTCACATTAGCACCAGGTTATGAGAACTTTGTGGGTAAATTATTGACCAGGACATGCCAAACGTTGCACATTTTAACTCATTCATTTCCCAGGCCCTTATATCATTTAAGCCCTTAACTCTTGTGAAGTTGTGTGGGCAGCACAGAGATACAACGTCCTGTTTTCAGTCAGGTAGAATTTGAAAGTTCTTCACATGTCTGCATAGGTTTTCTTCCCAGTACTCCAATTTTCCTCTCATGTACTCAAAACATACAGATTATGTTAACTGACTACTCATGTGAGCATGAATGGTCCCTGTGATTGACTGGCTCCCAGTCCAATGTAGGCATTGCCCATTGTGATAGGCTTTTGTGGTACAGCATACCATTAAAGAATTAGATTTAACAGGCTGTACAAAACCCCCACTTGCATTTCAAACTTAGTGACTGAATTCCAGTTTGTACCAGGATCTGCCTGGACATCATCTGATAACAAAGCCATAAATCAGAGGTGACCTGACATCTCTCCAGAGGCACCATTGCATACCTCTTGAGCCAGAAAACAAAAAATGTACTCAAACAAGGACAAAACTCTATAAATCAAGGGATGAGACAAAAATAGACGGAAGAACCCACCTATTAAAAGACAGTGATTTTGTAACTGCAAGTACAATACAATACAATACAATTTATTTTTATATAGCCCAAAATCACACAAGAAGTGCCGCAATGGGCTTTAACAGGCACTGCCTCTTGACAGCCCCCCAGCCTTAACTCTCTAAGAAGACAAGGAAAAACTCCCAAAAAAACCCTTGTAGGGAAAAAATAGAAGAAACCTTGGGAATGGCAGTTCAAAGAGAGACCCCTTTCCAGGTAGGTTGGGCGTGCAGTGGGTGTCAAAAAGAAGGGGGTCAATACAATACAATACACAGAACAGAACAAATCCTCAATACAGTATAAAAATAAAAATTTTACAAGTACGGAGCAGAATTTAACAGTAGATGATATCACAGTCTGCCAAGCTAAGCACTGAGCCGTGTCTGCTTAGGAGCAGCTATTATTTTAAGAAGGGAACCTCGGCATCTAAACTCTTAGGCCAGAATGAGTAATGCCTTTTTCTCTATGAAGTGGCAAAAGACAACAGAAGGCAAGATGAGGAAGCAGCAGCATATCACTGACAAGGATCATGCAGCAAAGAGAAAGAGTACACTGAAATGCATGAAGAATCCTCCATTTGAGGCCAGAGCAACAACTCAATACTCATCAGACATCATCCTTTAAGACCTGGTATCATAAAACTATTTATTTGTGCAAAGATAAAGTAGAACTCTAAAAAAAAAAAGGAAAAATAATCACCACGGACCAGGTATCATTGAAATAAAAAACAGGACAAAGTGAGGTCAGAAATAAAAGACAAAGAGTACAAAACAAAGTAAAACGTCATAAAGAGGTTAAAAAAGAAGGGGGCCAAACACATGCAGAGCAGGTTAGAGATAATGAAAACAGTGGAATTAAAAAGTCTCAGAAAAAACGTAGGCACGAAACACATGCAGAGCAAGATATAGAATATGAAAACAGAAAAAACGAAAGTGTCAAAAAAAAGAAAGTAAAGATCGCATTAGCTCAAACAAAGAGAAATTATTACTCAGAGAAATAATGAAAAGGTGAAAAGAGATTGAATATATGGACATAGGTGATATGTCAGAAGTATATAAATATTGTAAGGCTTTGAAGTTTAAGTCAGAGAATTTCAATAATAGGGTTTACCTCACATGCATTTATTGGTTACTTTGCAAAAAAAATTATTAACTGCTGATGATGAAGATTGCTTTGTCTGTGTTGAAATTCCAAACAGAGAAACCTATCTTGAATTATGGTAAAAAGTCATTAAATGCATGTCTCACAGACCTCATTTAAAAGATTCCGCATGTTGGGATTCGAAAGATTCCAAATAATGTTTAACAGAAGTCCTGAAATAAAAGTGAAACTAATGAAATAGGAATAATTCAAAGAAAAAAAAATCTTAAAAGTGTGTATCCGGAAAACCAAACACGGGGGTTGGTGAGCGAAGCCCCCTAGCATTTCAATATAAATATGCACTTATTATACTTCAATAATCCTTGTGTTTATCAATGAATTTCATTGCTCTGTTTCTTAAAATGAGTGTGTCGTCATTACCCTAATACAAGTCTAAAGGCTGCAGACCTGCCTCCTGCAACAGGGAAAGTTAAGGCAAATAAAGGAAGAGCCTTGCTGAGTTATAGGATTAATAACTTGGTATTGCCAAAAGAAACACTGATGATTAATTAGCCAAGATAAAATTTCTCTCTATTATAAAAAAAAAAATCTTGGGAGGGAGACTAGGGAGATGAGACGTGATCTTCTCGGAAGACAATCTGACGCCCCGCGAGAGACACTTTCATGTCATGCGAGACAAGGCAGTAAGACATCGTTTAAAACAAGTTCACAGACATCTAACCTAGCAGCTGTTGGAATGCTTTTGGCAGATGGACTTCACGCTGACTTCAGGTATGAGTAAATCTATTTGCACATATAAATGGATCCAAATACAGAGGATAATGCAAAAGCCACCTTTTTAAAATATGAGAATTTGTCAAACTCTCCCAACAGGCCACAATGGATGCTGCTCAGCCAGTGTCAGTGTTTTCAAGTTGTCGTGCAGAGCTCTTGTGAATTTTTATGCCCAGAGTGAAGATGTTTTACGATCAATCTGCTGCATTTCATTCTCCTTATTTCCCATCCACTTCAGCAAGAGCAAATTCATGTTTTTCTCTGAAAAGTTTCCAGATCAATCAAAAAAGAAAACACTTTGGCTGTTTTGCTCAAAGCAGAGAATTCCATTTCAAGTTCTTTTATGTACTGAATGATGTCATCGGGGTTGACAGGCTTAAGTGATGACAATGCCTTTGTTTCCCTGCCGTAGCAAGAGCATTGTCTGTTCTAATGCAAAACATTTTCTTCATGTCTATACTACTTTCAAAATGGTTGGCAACAGCTTTTGCTGCACCTGTTCCATCTTTAGTGCCATAAATAAGCTAATAGCAGCAAAGTTCCTCTCTTACACTGATTGTGCTGCAGTATATTACAACGGCTAGACACGAGATGACATTTATATCCACTACACTGTAGAACCAGCACAGAGTTTTGATATACTGTAGTTCCTTTGCTCTTTGCATGGCTCTTTTAGATGGCTCACTATCCTTAAAAGGACTATATGTCATTCTCCATTTTCATTAATGGAGTTTTGTTTGTGCCTCTGCAGGCTTGCTGTTTTTATAGGTACCCCTGTCACTGGTTATTGAATACCAGCTCAAACTATGGGTTACTCATCCCTAGCTGATGCAACCTGTCAGCGCCATTTTATTACAATTACTTCAAAGTCGCCATGCCCAGCAACCATTTCCAACATCTTGAAGCTATGGCAGAATGATCTTCATTTCTTCCATTGTTTTGTGGCAAGTGACAAAACCACATCAACAGGAGTCTTGAGCATTTCCCTATTAGATGTTGGGGGATGTTGAGTGCTGTGCTGTCATGAGGTGCAGTAGAGGTGTTAAAGCTGAACTTCTCTTCAGATGATCTGCTGATTACAGGTGAGCAGATGAAGCTCATTGTCTTGAGCTGCAAATGTGGCAATCTTGGGCCAATTCCCTCCACTGACCTGAAACTGCAAACAGCGTTCTAGGTCCAGATTTCAGCTTTGAAACTCTCCCTCCACGGCTGCCTTGTAACGTCTTGGTGATCTGCCTTGTGCTTTGTCTATGCAGTTTTACCACCAACCCAATGAACCAGAAGCTTTGCTGCCATTCATACACCTAAGCCAATGGACCTTAGAAGATGAAAAAGCATTGGTGGAGCTTTAGAGGGGCAGTCTCTCAGCTGTCTTCCCCCCTGTATTGCTCCTGCAAACAGCATTCCAAATTCTGATGTAAGACTCGAGACTCTCCAGCAGCTCCTCAGAAGAGCCAAGTAATTCTGTTTTAGATCTTGCATGTGCATGGTCTCATTTGACACAAGAAGGGGGAATGGGAGGGATATTTTAAGGCTGGTTCTACGATTGTAGCTTGGCACATGGCTAATTATGCAGGCAAACTGTCCATATGGAGCTGTCCTGCCAGTGCACAGGGACCAGTGTTATATATTTGGTGGCAGTTCTCCTAGTAACATCAATATGGTCAGCTAATGTAGTGTTTCTCAACCTTTATGTTCCCTGGACTCAGTTTTCTCTTTTTAATTTCATTGTCTACCCATGAGCATCCAATGCAAACTCTCCCCATGGTGAAACCACTGCCATCAGTAAAATTGGAGGGCTGCCCTTGGTAAAATAAGGTCATTTAGAAATTGGGAAACATATTGCATCCCAATGGTTGAGAAACATTGAGATAATGTACATCTGAAATGGAAATACTGCAAGTTTTTTTTTTGTTTTTTAACACATACAGAATGGAAATTTGGCTGGAGTACTGATCATATTGTGACAGCAATGATCTTATAATAAGCCTGCGTGAAATTTCTGTGATGTCACACCATCTTCCAAAGCATCATGGGACACTGGAAAATATATTCACTGTCAAAAAGGCTTTGAAGAATTTCAATGATCCACACTATTTGGCTCACAACATTTTCACAACACAGAGTAGATACAGCTTGATCCCCTCTAAAAACAAACTCTGTTGTCCACCTGGTTTGCAAAGAATGACTCCTACATTTATCTGCCATTTTGCAAAGTATTAACACAAAACTAACGTCGCTTAGATGGTTCTGGCAACGGTTACTGCTGCTGTTGTGTGTGCGGCTGCTCAGTGAAGGAGTACATGCATGAGGAATATTGCTCTTAAGTGTAATTTATTACTTACTGATTTAATCTGTTTTTTATAATTACAATAATAAACTTTCATGGCACTATAGACTAGATACAATTTAAGCAACTTTACTGCAATAAAGTTTTAATGAGAAATATCAAATAATATTGTACACATGGGGCACGTATCAATCTTCCCGGTGCCACGGAAAATGGCACGGCATTCCTGCTGTGGCATGCTTGCCTTAGGTTGCTGAGCTCTATTATACAAGAATAAAAATGCTGATGTTATAAAAGATTCTGGGTTACCCTTATATTTTGTTTTTACATATGACCCACTTCATTAGCAGACATTTTATTCTGCATTGTTATATTTATATAACCTATGCAGTAAGATATGGGACACCAGTGTGACCCCATGTTCTGTGTTGTTCAGATATGTAAATAAGAATTTAATTAAACTCTGCATGCATGATAATAAATCTGATCTAAACTGATTACATGCATTACATTTTTGATAAACTAAAACTCTATAAAGTTTTGAAAGATTCAAATGCAATGGCCAACTGCATGAGGTAACTAAGTTGGCATTACCAATCAACACTCTCCCCACACTTTGAGTTGTGGCATGTACAGAGAAATACTGAGGAGTTTTTTTTAGAACATGAAGAGAATAAAGTACCTCAAAATCTATTACTGACTTTTGTGTAGTGCATGCTGAGTTGCTCTTGTTATGGAATAGATAAAGAATGTTTCATGTCCTTAACATGATGAAGCTTTTTTAGGGTTCATTGCTGTTATCAGTGCTTGTATTACCTCAGGCACCACTTCTGCATTGTGATTCATTTATTCACTTTTTTAGATGTAAGACAGAGGCCACATAATCATTTGTCCACCTCTCCTATTAGTTTATTTCTCTACCTGTAAAATAAAATGTAAAAAAGGTCTCAGCATTTAGATGCCCTCAAATGGCCACCACAGAAGTTCTTTTCATTTTCAAGAAACATAAAGTTTAAACAAGAATACCTGTAATACAAAATATGTACATGTAAATCTTAAAATAAGAAATTGAAACACTATATGGGAAAAACTAAAAGAAAGAAACCTGACCTCATGGCAGTCATCACAGGACTGAGGGTGAGCCAAGCCTAACCTGCCTTTCCCTTTCTTTTGGAAAGTTCCATTTACATGACAGGGGTGTTGATGTTAATTACCTCTCAGTTCTGCAATGGCAACATCCATCCATTTCCCACTAAAAATAATATAATGAAGTTTAAACATCCCTGGGCTTTTTATTAGCCTTTAAAAAGTAATTAAAATAAGAAAAAATATATATGCCGATGGCTGTAAATGGAAGGCTAATTAACAATCTATTACACTTGGAGTGGGCTGGTATTCACCTGTATGCAGTACCTGGCACCCCTTTCAGTTTCAGCACAGTTGGTAAAGAAATGATGCTGTGTATGCAAACTAAAAAAATAAACCAATAGTTAGAAGGTTCAAAATTGTATTTGCCAAAAAAAAAAATATCTGAACTATGGAAAGTGGAAAAGATAGAGAGTGAAATGTAGTGTCACTTGAAAGTTGAAACATCCCCCTGATTTAGTAGATACTAGTATGTCTGTCAAATTATACACAATCAGGACATTAAACATAGCCTGGGGTTTGGTTGGGATTAGGTGTTGCTATGATACAGCAATTCAGCCATTTGTGAGGGCTGGTTGCATGCTCAGAGTGAAAAAACACTGTAATCTGGTATCACAATGTGCAATTTGACATTTTAACAGCAAAACTCTGTACTTTATTTATAGCAATGAGAAAATGAATGATTTTATGCAGTTTTATTTTAAATTTGCATTATTGTGTACTCCCACCATCAGGTCCAAAATAAAGGGGCTGAGTTTAAGGGGTTAATTGTTTGTCAATACAGCCTACAATTAAGGAGTCATCTGAGAAATTCTAAATTTTATATAAATTGAAGTTGTATAGAATAATCAGTTGCTGTAGGTCAAGAGTCAGTGATTTTGAACACCGTAGAGGTATATACTGTACTTTCATTTTTTGATATCACTTCCCAACCAGACAGGTTGGATAGTGTTACACTGAAGAAATTAAAGAACATGATTCTGGAATTATCTCCCATTATATGTGACTGGTAGACAAACTGCAAGGTATCAAGCTGGCCAATAATCAGACAGTGTAGTTGTTTCAGGATCAGTCTGTCAATGGTTTTCATGATATGAGAGCAACATGTCAGTAGTCCATAAAAGCACTTTACCACTCAGATTTTGTCACTAGGACCCAGCAGGATGTGGAACCCTATAGTTGGGGACAGCCAGGTGGAAAAGAGAGAGAAGTTGTAGTAGAAATCAGAAGCCTGTTAGTTGTCAGAATACTGGAAATCCTCTTTAGCCCAACTGGCTGCTTATGGAACCCTTAAACGCTCTCTACAAGTTCAGAGTTTGCATGGATGCCAAAGGACCCCAGAATTTTTTGGCACTTTCTTTGAACTTCCTTGGACCAATGCTGTCATGGCAGGCCTTCTCCAGCTCTCACCCAAACAGCAGAAATGGACAGTCTGGGAAGGGAAGCTTAGATATTGGTGCCAGTGTATTCAAAGTGGAAAAATAAAAGACCTGAATAATAAGATAGTCAGAAAACTGAATTGGCTCTGTTCAGATTCCTCTCTACCAGGTGATTGCTGATCTGCTTTTAGCATGTGGTGGTCCGGGTCTCATTCTGACCAACAAACACCTGACCACAAAATATTTAGTACTGCTACTGGATGTGCAGTGTGCAGTTCAAGTCTTGCAGTGTGTGTAGTCCACAGATTCTTTTCATGTTATTGTGGCTTGTCCTTTTTCACCTCAGACCTTCTCGATTCTAAACTTGAGGTATTTCCATTTCAATTTAGGCAGTTCACAGCCAGCATATTTTTCCATTCTTATAGGATTTAATTATATAAGGGTATATTTTGACAGATAATGATGAAAGGGTATAAAATGTGTGTGAATTTGCAGGTTTTACTAGTCATGAGCATGTCATCTGTTTTTAATTAGTTAAATTAATGTGTATGTTAGAAATGTATGAAAACATGGAGAGCAATTCTGGTATGGCTCCACCATAATTTTTATTTCAAAAATCCCAGAAAGTAGGACAGGGTGCAGTGATGCACGAACCCCCACCCACTCATTCTGAGACAATTTTCTGGCTCTTTGTATCCTAAAACACATGCCTTTGGGATGGACAAAGAAACTACACATGAGAGTAAGCATGAAGACACAGGCAGATTTAAATTCAGGACTATGAAGCTGTGAGGTACATTGTCACATCACTCTATACTGAAGAAGAATGGTCACCTTAGCAAGGCTGCATATTAGGAAACATTTCATGTGAGATTAGAAGCCATGTCTATAAATTAGGAGAAAAATGTATGAAAGTATCCACTTAAAATCGTGATCAGTGTTAGAAGGTAGCAACTCATAACCTCAAAAAGAAATAAAGTCAGGACCACCCTTTTAGGTTTAATGGATGTGGAGGCATGAATCCTAAATGCCACTCAAATCCTATAACTAAGATTTGACTCAGCATGTGATGGCCTGCATGTGCATCTGGTGCAATATGACTGAGCTGTCAACTTGCAATGTACAGCATACGGTATAAAAAAATCTGTAAAAAGAATTGTTTATGAAAATATCATCTGCATGGTAAAAAAAACTCTGGTTTATAACTCCTTGTGGTAAACCCTCTCTTCAAAATTATTTATTAGGTCTCCTCTTTTTACACTATTATCACGCATGCGAGTCAGAGGATCACCTGAGATAGGCGACAAGGGGTGCATTCACTAACAGTATTATCTTTTCTTTCATCTGCAGCAGAGAGAAGACGCCCAGTGAGGGCAACTGAGTGTGACCCTCCTAGTCGGATCACAATAAACGCCAAGATGTCCTAGTGAGTGTCATCTCAATCAGGGCCCGGATTGTAACCAGAACTGAGCTTTCAGATAAGCCCCACTCTGTGGAGCTATTAAACCACAAGAGTCGAAAAGGCTGCATTTTATGTCTGTTAACTTTTGCTAGTTTTCCTGCCATCAAGCAACTGTTTTCTTCAATAATACTAAGGGGCTCTGCCCCCTGCTCGCTTTGCTTGCCCACCCCCGGGTCACTCACTTCTAACTTCTGGTTTACCGGATATACAATTTAAAAAGATTGTTATTTTATTATTTGTTACATATGCATTATTTTCACTTTTACTTAAAAATTTTTGTAAAAGCAATACTGTACTTGCCCTTTATTTCCGGCCCTGGGCATGGTTAAATCTCTTTCTCGCAGGACGTATAATGCTGCTCGTGTTGTGAAGGGGGGGCGGCTGAACGCACACTGAGGAGAAGCGGTTGGATCATCTGGGGACTTGTTGCTGCTGCTGGCGAGCTGCGTATTCTGCTTGTTGCGCTGTGCGTCAATCATTTAAAAGCCTGTACAGCAGCTGTCCTTTTGCCACTTTCCGTCCCTGCCGCTCGCGTTGTGAAGAGGGGTATGGGGTTTGGCTGAACGCATGCTAAGGAGAAGCGGTTGGATCATCTGCTGGCTTGCTGCTGCTGGCGAGCTGCATGTTCTGCTTGTCGTTGTTTTAAGAGCTGGGAGCACATGAAGTGTGTCTGCCAAAAGCATTCCAACAACTGCTAGGTTAGATGTTCATGAACTTGTTTTAAAAGTTGTCTCACTGCCCTGTCTCACGTGACGTTAAATTGTCTCTCTCGGAACATCAAATTGTCTTCCGAGAAGATCACGTCTCGTCTCCCTAGTCCCTAGAGAGATTTTAGCAAGGATTAAACAGGGCAACCTGGCCTACTTCCTTGAAGTTTTTCAGTGTCCTTCCACACATCCAACCTATCTAGATGCTAACGTTTAAAAAGAAATTACAGCTGCAATACGTTGGGAAGCTATTTTCTCAAGTGACTGAAGCTCATCATTCAAAAAAGGTCACCTCCGTTAAAAGTAAACTTCAAAAAATGGCTGCCCTGTCAAATTTTGCTCAAGAGCTGACTATGTAAAACTCCTAAAACCCTGCACTAAGTGAGAGGCGCTCAAGAGATCAGAGCCTACTGGGAAGTCAGCACAAATTAGAAGATTGGACCATTTCTGTTAGAAAGAGTGGAGCAGAAATCCCCCCAGCACAAGGACAGGAGATATTGCTTTTAAAAAGAAGTGTTCAATTTAAATTGCTGCAGATTAGTCAGAGCAGTAGTGTATTGACTTTTTTTACACAAAGGAACTTTTCATTTAATAGATAAATCTTTTTCTGCATTACTTAATAAATGGCTTTAGTTTTATTCAGCATTAGAGTTTAGTATAACCACAGGAGGGCACCCCTGACCCTCAAACCACAGACACAATAAAGCCCAACACAATTCACTCTCAAATAAAGGGGTTTATTGAGTCTCAACACCTTCTCCACAAGAAGAACAACAACAAAAAAAAAAAAAAACACCAAGCACAGTTCTCCTTCCTCCTCCAAGAGTGTAACCCACTGCCTCCTGACTCTGATTCAGTCCAAATGAGGCAGCAGGCTTTTTTTTAAGTCCAGCCTGGAAATTACTTCTATTCTCTTGTCCCAGTCATCCGGAGCACTTCCACGTTGTCCAGAAACCAGGGCAGTCCTCCCTTGACAGCACCCTCTGGCGGACACCAAGGACCCCACAGGGTTGCATTTCCATTTCCCATGTAACCCTGCGGGTGTCCTAATTGGGCTTAGCTCTGAGGAATACTGCCACCTGACATGTGGGGAAATGAACTCCTCCTGGTGAGTCAATTTTCCCAGTCTTTCCATTATGGCCTCTTGGCTGGGTATGAAACTTCTATTATCCCTGCTGGGGTGCCTGTCCTTCCTCCTGGGCACCCACAATCCATTATTCACCTTTATTTAGTCATTTAAATGCAACCTGACTATAACAATCAGTAATGAAAACAAATTAAAAAAATTTACAACAAAGTCTTGACCCAGTTTGTTATTTAAGGTGTTACACGTCATTATCCTGGAAAACTGAAATATCCTTCTAATATGGAGTTTTCAAACTGGTGCCTACTCAGGTATTCTGCAAACAGTCCAAGATGGAATGCCAATTCATTTTAGGAAGCACTCTCAAACACATGAATCCACTAGGCCAATTTAGAGTCATGTAGGGAGTGCTTTTAAGCCATCCCTGAACCCAAATAAGGAAACAGATATTGGCCCTTAAAAGTGATTCATTAACCAAAAGAATACACACATGATTTGGATGGTTATAGGGAGAGCTTAAAATAATAAATTACAAGAAAACAATAAACCTATTTGTTCTTTAGGCCCTTACTAACAGGTTCTGTCCCCTCTCTGGCAGATGTAGTGCTGCATGTTCTTTCCCACTTCAGTACCAACACAAACACTAACTTATTGCCCTCTGAATTTTTTCTTCACTATCTCTGGTCTCTGTTTCTCTCTTGGCCAACTGTCCCTTCTGACTTCAAATTCAGTTGGTCTTCGGATTGAAGCTGTTACTGGAATCATTTCTGTGGTCAGGAATAAGCTAGGAAACTCTAGACATCATTCTTCTGCAGCTCTCTTAAACTTTGGAAGCCATTCTACCACAGTTCTCTTTAGGGCCCCCAAGTTTCTTTGTAACCCTGAAACCCAGTCTTTTTTTGAAGTGCAAGGCAACTATCAAGTTATCTGTGGCATATGACCTACACAGAGACAAATGTATAAAGGCTTTCATTATTCTTCCAATACTTGTGTTCATTAAATGATGGATTTTTAAACTATTTTGTTTGCACTTTGGGATTCTTGGAAGCTTTTTTGTTCTGAAGCTGCATATAGTCTTAGCTGATGTCATAATTCATTGAACTCCACTGTTCTTGTTATTAAAAATAACATTTGTGTATTTGTGTTTGCACGTTTTATGGAAAACAACACTCCCTACTTTGTTGTCTTCAAGCCAGTCACACTTTGCATTTTATTGTGAACGAATACAAATTGTTACACATTTTGTTAACATGACAGTGGAGCTAATTTGTTCAAAACCACCATCTCTGGGTCTCTTCTCTTCTCTAATTCAGCTGCTTGAACTCTGATCAGACATTAATGTTTTCTTTTTCACATCTTGGTTATTTGGTAAAATATTTAGTCATCAATCCATGTTTCACTAACCAAAATTCCTTCAAAGCGAATTTCCACCAAACTGTGCATCCATCGTTAAAAATGTTTGCAATTAGGGCATTAGAACACTAGAACACTCTCGGCAAGAACAGGCCATTCAGCCCACTAAAGCTCACCAGTCCTGTCCACTTAATTCTTCTAAAAAAACATTAAGTCTTATTTTGAAAGTCCCTGAAGTCCTAATGTCTGCCACACTACTTGGTAGCTTCTTTGTTATGTATATGTGAGAATGTAATCTATATTAATAAAAGGCAAAGCCCTCACTGACTGACTGACTGACTGACTGACTGACTGACTGACTGACTGACTCATTCACTCACTCACTCACCGACTCACTCATCACTAATTCTCCAACTTCCCGTGTAGGTGGAAGGCTGAAATTTGGCAGGCTCATTCCTTACAGCTTACTTACAAAAGTTGGGCAGGTTTCATTTTGAAATTCTATGTATAACGGTCATAACTGGAACCTAATTTCGTCCATATACCGTAATAGCCTACAGCTCGGTCGCCGTGTGAGGCGGAGTTGCGTCTCGCATCATCACGCCTCCCACGTAATTGAGTGCCTGCCCATATAAGGTCAATATTCGCGGGTGAAGGACTGTGCTTAGCATATTCATTAATGCAGCTACTGCGGAAACCCTGCCTCAGCGAAAGTGCGAGAGAAACATTTAAGTGCCGCAAGATCGCACAAGATATTCGCGAGATACAAGTTTAATCCGATGGTTGTGCTGCTTCCAGACATGTATTTTCGTTTTAAAGCATTTAACCAATCACATTTCAGCCATCATTTGTTGCCAGGCAGAGAGGCCTTGACAATCCGTTGTGCAGGCCCTCTAACACAGAATAAATGTCGATTAAACTGTTGCTTCAACCAATCAGATTTTGAGTTGGTGTCAGTAGGGCCCTCTAGCAGGCGTACGGCAACATCACCGTATTCAGACCCATTGATTGGATAGAAGCCGATATGAGGAACTCTATGAGGCCACTGAACGCACCGCAGGTGCTCCAAGCGCAAGATCCTCGCGTGCACTACGGCCAACTCCATGGCAAGATTCTGGACAATATTATTTGCCAGACAAAGACCAGATTTCAAGACCACGAAAAACTGATGTTTGTCACGCTCCTCGACCCCCAGAAGTTTCGGGAATACAAGAAAAATTTCCCGCATGCAGCCTTCTCCAGTTTAACACAAAAGCTACACAGCAGTTTTTGATCTGTCTCGGCTAAAAACAGAACTGACTGTAATGTATGCCATGGATGATTTTGCAGGAAAATCTCCCACTGATCTCCTTGACTTCCTTCATCAGAAAATTCTGAATGAGAGCATGGGGCAGCTGTACACATTGTTACATTTGGCGGTGGCCATTCCCGTGTACACTGCTTCTGTCGAGCGGACGTTTTCAGCCCTAAGGCGAATTAAAACTTATGCCAGAAATACGACAGGGCAGGTTCGACTTTCAGCATTAGCTTCGATGGCGATAAAAGGGACTTTTTGATGGAACTGAAGCGCACGGATAATCTGTACGACAGAGTAGCCTAATTGAACTGTTTTTGAGGAAAGAGAGGAGGATGGATTTTGTTTACAAATAATCCGAATTTTTGGTGAGTAAAATGTTGTGATTTTCCTAAATAATATTGCAAGTTTATGAATTATTATTGATGTCTTTTACTGTATTTATGCATATTAAGATGGTTTTTATAACCATAAATTAGTTTTTGAGGGGCAGGTTGATTCAGACGGAGCACTATTGAAAGCCTAGGTGTGAAATGTACGGTCCGCCACTGGACCAGATGATACGTAAATTTGATGAACATTACAACCCGAAAATAAACAACACTGTAGAGAGGTTCAGATTATACTTCTCCCAGTGCGTCTCTCTAAATCCTCCGTGCGGGAACATTATCATAAGGCTTAACAATCTTATTGCGTAGTGAACACTTCGATGAATGAAACCTGTTATCTTTACAATGGTTGACAAACACGGAATGCAACTTCAAAACAACACGTCCTCCAAATACGAACCTGATTTAAAGAAATAATGATAATCAAATCCATGATGACAGCAACACTCATAACAGTGACAAAACAATCACATTGACAATCAGGTTATGTTATTTTTAAAATGTTTCCTTTTCTTTTTCATAACTTCTTTAACACACTACTTCTCCGCTGCGAAGTGC
>JANRMT010062829.1:1888736-1899236 GCA_026402145.1 Polypterus bichir lapradei | reverse complement strand
TCCTCCTCCTGCCCACTCCTGATGCAGCCCACAATAGCAGTTTCGTCCGTGAACTTTTGCATGTGTCAGGACTCCGAGTTGTATTAGAAGTCTGATGTATACAGGCTGAACAGGACCGGAGAAAGTACAGTCCCCTGCGGTGCTCCTGTGTTGCTGACCATAATGTCAGACCTGCAGTTCCCGAGGCGCACTTACTGAAGTCTGTCTGTAAGATAGTCCACGATCCATGCCACCAGGTGTGAATCTAGTCCCATCTATGTCAGCTTGTCCCTAAGGAGCAGAGGTTGGATGGTGTTGAAGGCACTAGAGAAGTCCAAAAACATAATTCTTACAGCACCACTGCCTCTGTCCAAGTGGGAGAGGGATCGGTGTAGCATATAGATGATGGCATCCTCCGCTCCCACCTTCTCCTGGTATGCGAACTGCAGAGGGTCGAGGGCGCAGCGGACCTGTGGCCTCAGGTGGTGAAGCAGCAGCCACTCCATGGTCTTTATCACATGTGACGTCAGAGCGACAGGCCAGAGGTCATTCAGCTCAATAGGACGTGATACCTTTGGGACTGGGGTGATACCAAGATGTTTTCCAAAGCCTTGGGACTCTCCCCTGTTCCAGGCTCAGATTGAAGATGCGCTGTAGAGAACTCCCCAGCTCCAGCGCACAGGCCTTCAGCAGTCGTGGCGATACTCCATCTGGACCCGCTGTTTTGCTGGCACGAAGTCTCCTCAGCTCTCTGCTCACCTGCGCTGCTGTAATTGTGGGTGGGGATGTCTCTCCTATGCTGGTATCAGCAGAAGGATGGTTGGAGGATGCAGTACTCCAAGGTGAGAGTGGGTTAGGGTGGTCAAACCTGTTAAAGAAGTTGTTCATTTGGTTTGCTCTCTCCATGTCTCTCTCGATGGTGGCACCCCGCTTCGAGCTGCAGCCAGTAATGATCTTCATCCCATCCCACACTTCCTCCATGCTGTTATTCTGCAACTTTTGCTCCAGTTTTCTCCTGTACTGCTCTTTCACCGCCCTGAGCTGGACTCGGAGTTCCTTCTGCACGTGCTTGAGCTCATGCTGATCACCTACTTTAAAAGCCCTTTTCTTCTGGTTCAAAAGGCCCTTGATGTCACTTGTAATCCATGGCTTGTTGTTAGCATAGCAGCAAACTGTTCTTACTGGAACTACAATGTCCATACAGAAGTTGATGTAATCAGTAGTGCAGTCGATAACCTCCTCAATGTTCTTACTATGTGATCCCTACAGGATACCCCAGTCTGTAGTTCCAAAGCAGTCTCTCAGAGCCTGCTCTGCCTCAGGGGACCACTTCCTGAATGAGCGTGTGGTTGTAGGTAGCTCCCTCACTCTTGGTTTGTAGTGAGGCTGAAGCCGAACCAGGTTATGATCTGCTTTCCCAAGCGCAGGCAGCGGGGTGGCGCTGTATGCGTCTTTAACGTTTTCATACAGTAAGTCAATAGTCCTATTTCCCTGGGTGTTACAGTCCATATACTGGGAGAAGGCAGGCAATGTTTTGTCCAGCGTCACATGGTTAAAGTCTCCAGAGATAAGCACAAGTGCTTCAGGGTGCTGTGTTTGTAACTTAGCAACTGCGTAATGGATGACGTCACTCGCTATCTCCGCATTCGCGTGAGGAGGGTTGTAAACAATAACAACAATCACGTGTCCAAACTCTCTGGGCAAGTAATAGGGACGCAGATTTACGGTCAACAGTTCGATGTCCCTGAGGCAAGTGGAGATTTTAACATTTACATGTGCAGAGTTGCACCATCTTGTATTGACATAGAGAGCGACACCCCCTCCTTTCTGATTCCCGCAGGTACTTGTGTCTCTGTCCGCTCTAACTGTGCTAAACCCGGGTAGCTCCACGTTAGCATCTGGGATATTAGTTGTTAGCCATGTTTCACTAAAACACAGCAAACTGCATTCTCTGTAGATCCTGACATTTGTCACCAGTGCAGCCAGTTCGCCGATCTTATTTGGTAGTGAGTTCACATTTCCCAGGGTCACAGAAGTGGCGCTTTCATGTATTTTTTTTTTTATTTGCAAAACAGTAATATTGTAATGGCTGTGCTTTCAGAGGGAGCAGTGCATTATACAAATGAAACCATATGAACTAGAATTGGAAGTCCCAGTAAAAAGGGTGAAGGAGTGCAAGGACAGGTTTGAGTATGGAAGGTGCTGGAAGGGAAGTTGGTGATGAAGTACAGGAGTTACATGGGGCAGCTGCAGTATGGGTGCAGACGATAAAGAAAAACACAGTGTGCATGAACAGTACGGAGTAAATGAGAGAGTAGAGATGAGGACAATATAGAGCGGTTAGGCAAGTCTGAGTGCGATTAAAATGAAGGCAATCACAGAGTTGCTTTAATGTCGGCTTCTCCAGGTAGTCTCTTCCTCCTCAGACAATTCTCGACCACCTGAGGAGTGTGTTTTTCTCAGGTCATGACCAACAGGCACTACACTGTTATTTCCATGGCACACCATTTGAAAAACACTTGTGTAGATTATAATTATTTAGTTGTTGAACAACTAAGGATAGTATTTGCAGAGTTTTAACACCAGTTTTAATGTATGCCCATTTAAGCGATGCTTATCCTTTCAATTAAATCAATCATTAGCAGTGCTTTCAAAGTCAACAGTTGTTTCGATCGTTTAATTTTTACTTTAACACGTTTGTGTCTTATACTAATCTGATAATTAATACATTGGCCTCGTTTTCTTATTGCCTTTATTTTCAACTTGCCTTTTAGGAAGGCATTCAAATTCAGGTTGCACTTGGTCAAAGTTCAGGTTTTAAATGAATTGTTTATTGTTTAAAAAAATTTTAAACCCAGCCTATTCAAATGGCAGTCCACGGGTCACATGCAGCCCAGAGGCAACCTCCGAATGGCCCACTGGCCCAGTCCATGGTTCCGTCAGAAACATAGAGAAAAAGTGAGAAAATCATATTTTGTGAACTTTCAGAAATTCCTACATAAATTCCTCCAGTAGTACAGGCTATGAATATAACACTCTGCGTAACCTAGTAACATTCAATTCACAATGCAGCACATTGTTATGAGTCTGGAAGCGGTTGTAGTATATTTTTGATACAGTGATTTTTTTGGCCTGGTCTTGGCTTCCACTACATACTAAATTATTCTATAATTAATCTTAGTTATATTCAAGTTTCATCAAGTGAGTGCGAGTGTGGGTTTTCACAGATGAATTGTTACTCCAATTAGAGAATCATTACTGGCAAGCACTGTTTCTGCACTTCTCTTCATACGATTGGTTGGCCCTTTGCTCACATGCTTTGATCATGTGGATTTATGGCTTTTAGGAGGACAATGAGGAGCCATTGATACTCAGAGCAAAGAACAAATTAGAAAGAATGCATTTGATAAAAACATTCAAAAAGTTCAGAATTTTCTTTAAAACTCAATCAGATTAAGCACTCATTGCTTTATGGGACTACATAACTTTTTTTGTAGAATGGAGAGCTCATTACTATTGTGCGGTTAATATTGTTTGATTTTGGAAATTCTATGTTTGTAATTTTAAATTGTCAAGCAAACACATTATGTCTATGCAGGTGGCGCGATAATAGTTCTGCTGCCTAGCAATCAGGAGATGTTGGGTTCATGTTCAGGGTCCTCCCTGTGAGAATTTGCATAGTGTTATATAAATCTGAATAATTGTTATTATTATACTTGGCGAGTTCTCAGTTTCAAATTTTAAACGTTATGTTTTTTCACCAAATCAACAAAATATGTAGCGCTTGGACTCTCAGCCTTTATATACATTCACAGTCCCTCAAACTTGATCCAAATGCAACGTATGAATACCGCCACCTTTTTGTTTACAAAAAAAGGCACTGCTAATCACACATTGGCTGATTTAAAATGAACCCTCAAATGTTTAAAATGTTCCCTCAGTGTGCAGTAGACATTATATTCATGTGTGTTAGCTATTGTTATCACTTGTTATGGGTTTGTGCACTGATAGCTTTGATAACATTGATAGTACTTATTCTGCTAAATGCACTTTGTGATATGCCTGGGCCATATATAACCAAATATTTATTTTATTTCAAAAGATAAACAATTGTTATTACTACCATTGTATACTTAATTTGATTTTATGCACTTTGTGATGAGTCATATCTGAACAAAATATTTATTTTATTTCAAAAGGGAAGCAAATGTTATTGCTAACACTGTGCACTATTTTGTTTTTACACATTCTGAGATGTGCCTAAAACCAAAATGTTTATTTTTTTATTTGTAAAGTGGAAACAAAGTATTGCTACTACCTCAGATTCTATTTAATTATAGCATTTTTATTTTTTATGCAAATGTGATGACATTTAAAAGGGAAAGACTGAATAAACATTGTTTTTCAATACATTCATTTGTCTTGGTTTAAAATTTCTTATTACCCACAGAACCAGGAATGAGGATAAAGCAGCTTTTAAGTCTGAGAAGGCTCTGTAACAGGAATTGGTCCAGACAATTCTACGGTTCTTTTTTCCCTTTGTCATGTCAGTGAGGGGGGTGGCCCGATGCACAAAATTGGGAATCTCCTGTAGTACCCCGCGAGCCCAAGGAAGGCATGAATCTGCCTCTGCGTTTCAGGATATGGATATGCAAGCACCTCCCCCACCTTGTCCATTTGAAGCCTGAGCAGACCCTTCCCCATGGAATGCCCCAATAATATAACATACCCAACCTGCAGTTCTTAGGGTTAACCCTCAACCCTGCCAGCCTCAGGTTGTTAAGCACCGCCTGCAGGTGGTTGAGGTGAGATCTCTGGTTGTTACTGAAAATGACCACATTTTCGAGATATGCTCCAGTGTATGCAGAATGGGGACATAGGATCTGCTCCATCATCCATTGAAAAGTCAGCAGAGCCCCATGGAGACTGAAAGGGAGCCTGGTGAACTCGAAAAACCCATCTGGGGTAGCGAATGAGGTTTTCTCGCAACTGAATTCTTCCAGGGGCATCTGCCGGTAAGTACCCTTTCATGAGATCAAGGGTGGAGATATACGAGTCTTGCCTGAATTTCTCCAATAAGTCATCTAAATGCGGCATCAGGTGCACAATAAACTTGGAAATCTTGCTCAAGAGCCAGAAATCTATACAAAACTGGACCAAGCCGTCCGGTTTTGAGAGCAGAACAATTGTACTCCGCCACTTGCTTTTGCTTTTGATTTGTTTCACCTCCACGTGCCACTCTTTCAATAGATTAATATGCAAAACCTGCATGGGCCGACTTTATAATTCACTGAACTGATGCATTCTTCCACTATTGCTGGGCCAAGCCACTTCGCCTGAAATTTATGTGGTTCCGAAGAGATTAACACCAGCACCTGATCCACCTTCTTAAACTCGCGGAGTTTGCTTTTTTTGTCATAATTATGTTTTTTGTCTCTCCTGTTTGTGCTGCATATGTTTCATTGCAATAGAAGACAATTTTGAGATTCGTTCTTGGAGCAAAACAACTCAATCAACAAAACTCCCCCCACGAGGTGCCATGCAAACCCCCTTCCATTCCTCCTGAAAAATGTCTAACATCCTGCGTGGTCTCTGGCCGTACAGCAATTTAAACGGACTCAACCCGGGGGATGCTTTGGGGGAACTCCCAAACAGCAAACAAGAGAAAAGGTAACACTGTATCCCAGGAGGTCGGGTTGTCACGGGCTACCCGATGTATCATCTGTTTCAACATTTTATTAAACTGCTCAGTCAAGCCATTCGTGATGATAAATAGTGGTGCTCAATTGCAACACTCTCACACAGTTGCTTCATGACACGAGAGATGAACAGCATACATACCCTGGTTAGTTAAAATCTCACGCAGGATATCAATATGTACGAACATTTCTAAGAGAGCTTTAGTGACAGTCTGTGCATTCCCCCTCCCTAGAGCAACCTCCTTGGGGTATCTTGTCGCATAGTTAACCAACACGAGCATATACTGAAAACCATTTTTACTCTTGAGGAGTGGGCCCACAATAACTAGCCCAACCCTCTCAAAGGGAACATCCAAAATAGGAGATGGGATCCCTAGTGGGTCTACCACCCATGGCACAGACGAACCGAGGAGTCTGTGCTGGTTGGATTGAAGTTGAGGCCAAACCCGGGTAGCCTCTTTGTTTCCAGGTGGCTTGGGTGCCCTCCAGTCTACAAATCAGGTCTAACTTCAAATGAATATAATTCCAGGGCATCTCATCACAAAAGTCCTCATCTATCCCTGACAGGATTCTGTCAATAGTGAGCTTCTCCACAAAGCGCTTGAAAGTGTCCCCATGGACCCAGCTTTGAATCAGGTCCACTAACTACTGGATCTGTCCTCGTATACGGCGATCTGCGTCAATGTAATACAGACGAAACTGATGCCCCTTGACCACTGGGCTCATAGCTATGCAGAGGAGGATCAGTTACTTCAGGAAAGTCATAATCATCAAGCCTTTTGAGAAAGAGGTATAGCACGACCTGTAGGGCCTCCCCGGTTAAAAATCAGGGCCACAATATCTGCTCAGGCTTCCCTTTTCCAGTGCATCAATGTTGCTGTGCGTTTGAAGCAGAATAGGAAACATCTGAGGGAGCCATCTTCACCTGCACATCCCGGAGGAGCATGAAGACAAGAGCACCTGCAGGAGCCTCATTTTGCTCCACCGGTATCAGGATGTTATGTGTCTCTTGGGGTTCCATTGGTGCAAGAACCCCACTCCTGGTACCATGTGACTTATGAGTCGGTGTCTTACAACCCAAAGATGAGGCTGAGTGTCTGTACTTTAGTAAAACCAGCTTTATTCAACTCGAAACAGGAGCAGCAAGGTTATTTATTGTAGCGGGATCTGCCATTTTACTATACACAAACACAGCAAACATGCAGTGTCCGGGCCAGGTCAATGGTCAAGTTATAATGTTCCCTGCATCACCCATTGGGCAACCGGCACTTTGCGCATGGCAGCAGTCAGCTTGTAGTTGTTTTTGTGGAGCTACGAACCTGCGGTTGCCTCGCCGACAGACAAGCAACCCTCAACAGACGCAGCAGTTGTGCTTCTGCATATTGTCCTGTTGAGGAGAGTCTCAAAAGGTCCCACTATGTATATACACACTCCCATTACAAATACTGACCTTCAGTCTTAATGTCTGTGTCCATATTTAGCTCTTCCTTTTTTTGCTGTGCTTCTTTTTTTGAAATATATTTCAAAAGGTTCTAATTCTGATCAGTCAAATCAGGCATACTGCAGTGCATATTGTGGCAAAGCTTCTCTTGAGGCTTTTTTAGGCCAGTTTTCCATCTTCACCACAGTGCTCAGTACAAAGCACGCAGCTTTTCTTCACATTATGAATGACTCCTACAGTATACCCTAATCGTCCTTCACCACCAATACTAAACACATTTTATTTATTATTCTGCAATATTCTTCAGATGCACAGATTTTAAAGTGGTTGGAATGTTATTTTTATTTTATTTTTTTCAGGCAGTTACCTGCATCCTCTTTCCTACATGAAATATTTCCATAAAATATGTTCTTCAAACATACTGAGTTACCTTGATTTGTCCTGTCACCTTCACTTTTAGTTTACTAATTTAAACTTCTGCAGTGACATGCTCTCTGAGAAGCTGGCAGGATATGACTAGCATCAAATGACAAGGGAACATCAGTAACTGTCCAATGGCTTCTAATTAGTTTCATGGCCCTTGACAGCATTCAATTAATTATTAATGACCTTGTGACTATATGCACTATAAGTGGTTAATGCTCTACTAGTGATAAATCTCTAAAAGAAAGAAGACACAGCTTTCACAGTCTTCAGCCTCCATTTGTGCATCCTGTGAACTTGCTTTGACTGCAGGGCCATTGGAATATAAAGTGTCACACTCTGTACAGGGCACCAGTTTATCACGGGCACATCCATAATCCTTATAATGGGTCAGATGAGAAAAATATTAAGTACGGGACCAGAAGAAGACATGTAATCCAAAGAACAGGCAAAGATTTGCAACCAGGAAGTCACAAAAACCCACAATCACATTAAAAAATACACACTACTGAAATCAATTTACCAAGATCACTAACTAAGTAAACACATGCTAATGTTTTTGCTATATCACAGTAAACTCAGATGAATAGGGAGTACATGTCATGCCAGCTAGAACATGGCGCAAGGCAAGAACAACCCCTGGACAGGCCACCAGTCCATCACAGGGCCAAAACACACCCACACACAAACTAGGGCCAATTTAGCGTTGCCATTTCACCTAACATGCATGTCTTTTGAACAGTGAGAGGAAACCCGCACACCACAGAGAGAACATGCAAACTCCACTCAGTGTTGACCCAGGATTCACTGCAGCATTCACACTGGACCACTGTGCCCACCCATTCTAGGAAGTGCATATGACCTTCTGTCAAGTGCAAGTGCTTAGGGTACAGCGGAAGGGCTCTAGTGACTGCAGTTCTACTGCCACTCCAGGAGTTGATGCTGTGTCCTAATGCCTTTCTCTCTTCCTCCCTCTACAGACCAGGGGCCTCATGCATAACGCCATGCGTAGAATTTGCACTATGACATGACATAAGCACAAAAGCCGAAATGTGCTTACGCACAGAAAAATCCAGATGCAGGAATCTATGCGTACTCCAACTTCCACGTTCTTCCACTCCATAAATCCCGGTCAGCGTGAAAAGTAAAGCATGTGCACGCGCCTGCTGTCCCGCCCAAATTCCACCCAGAATTACGCCTCTTTGAATATGCAAATCAATATAAATAGCCCTTAAGCTCAGCGTTCTGTGAAAAGACAATGGGAAAAGCACGGGGGAAAATATAAGAATTTCAGCGAATACCAAGTGGAGGCAAAGAAAAACATACTATTTGTTGATTTAAACAGTGGAATAAATAACAAAAGGAAGCTGATCGACTGACATAGCGTGTCGGAGAAACTCGAAAGCTCAAGTTCGCAAAGTCGCACAATGCCCAAAATAAAAAAGAAGTTGTCAGATATCAAAGTTGCCGTGAAAAGGTGAGTTGTAGCCCACCGTCTGAGTGTCATATGAAAGCTTATTAAGGTACAGAGAAAAAAAAGGCACACAGTAGGAAAAAAGCACGAAATGTCAACTTCAATCTCGAAATTTCCACTTTAATTACGTAGTTTATTTTGTTATTAAAGTAGAACATCATAAACTTAATCTTAAAATCGTTTATTTAACCAGTTTCTTAAATCACTTCGTAATTAAAGTAGCACATTAAATGCTTTATTTTGTATTTGATCTTTTGCTCTATGTGTGTGAATCACTACGTGCTTCCACTTTCTCTTTCTCCAACAGGACACAGAATCCATTACATTCGTGATATTACAGCTCTCTGAATAATTAAAATACTGAGATGTATACGTGATATCTTTTTCATGATGATAGGAGTTAAAAGCATGTTATTAAACATGGGAACACGGTGCGTGATTGTGCGTGACCTTCAATGAAATTATTGCAGCAGTACTGTTTCTTTCAAACGTACTAACCTTCAATTCCTGTGCTTACTTTTCTTTCTCCAAATACCCAATCGCCACACAATCAGCTCTGTAATAGACGTTAAGCCATCTGTAAGCTTACAACGACGATTCTTGAAAACTTTTAAGGAACATTGAAATATCTTTGTAGTACAGGTTTAATTATTCTATCCATCTTATCCTTCCAGTGTCGCATCAGCCCCAGTAAGAATACAGCACAAGGTAGGATCAATCCGTGAACGAGCTAGCGATGCGGAACCGTGTCCTCACATGTTTAATTATTAACAATACATATTAGTTAAATGAAGTTAAAGTTTTATCTGTATAACATAAACAACATATTTTGCTGCATTTCATCTTAAAAATAATATCGTCATCATATGTAAATACGCGCTTTATAAAGTGGCGCAGATTGTGCAATATTATAACTGTAGTGCAAGTTTACAGTGAGGTGATTGTACTAATAAGTACAAGCAGTTCTACAAGGAGCAATTGATTGAATGCGTTTATAGTTCTTGGGATGAAACTGTTTCTGAACCGCAAGGTCCGTATAGGAAAGGCTTTAAAACGTTTTTCCGTGGCTTTGGCAGCATGTGCTTGATGCTGTATACCGATAATTCTCTTTCCGATCAGCTGCTGGTGTGATTCCCCACTCAGATACAGCGATATAAATACTCAGAGTGATGCAGTGAGAATAATATGGAAAAAGATGATCTGCTGTGGCAACCCTTAACGGGAGCAGCTGAAAGAAGAAAAAAAAGGTGCAGTGAGAGTAACAACGCTAAAGCAGTTATGGTATTTGGAATACTATGGCTATTCCCTGGACCATTATATTGCTACAAGCTAATTACAATCAGATACATTACACTAATAAACAATATGTGGTTAGTTTCAGTGTATTTATAAAGCCTCGGCAGGAATGTGGTTCTAAGAAATAAAGGATAACCACACAGGAACAGTAGCACTGCTTTGACGCTGGGTGCTGCCAGACTGCAAAA
>JANRMT010062829.1:1850275-1888726 GCA_026402145.1 Polypterus bichir lapradei | reverse complement strand
TACATCGCGATTTGAATGTGGAAACGTTCTTATGCAACATTTCTGTGCGTATGCACCATTTATACATGAGGCCCCAGTTGATTGACGACTAGAACACCTCTGAAGCCATTTCTGCTTCTATGTCAATCACCTAACAACGTTATAACAATCAAAAACAGTGATGTCCAGTATAAACAAAATGGCAAAAAAAAATTTAAAAATACTATGTTAAATAAATTTTATATGAATAAAATAAAGGGAGGTTTTGAAATCTTCATGCTCAAGAACCTAACAGGAGAATTAAAATGTTTTTTAAAAAACAGTAGAAAAGTGACAACAATTTTAATCTGTAACTGAAACATGTATTTGGGATATATGAGGAACCTGAAGTATTTTGAAAAAGAAAAATAATTAATGGACAAAGGAAGAGCCAGCAAACCCACCATAGAGTGTGACAAGTCTGTTAATTAAACTGGGGTCTAACATGACGGTACATCACTAACATTTGTAGTAATGCATTTTATTACTGCAAATGCTTGTGATTCAACATAATTTGCAATGACAAATGCAATGCATTTTATTACTACATAATTACAAAATACATTCCAATAGATGGTGCACTGCAAATGTTAACGCTGAGGTCTACTTTGATTACTTTGATTTCCATTCATCTTAGATAGATAGCACAGCTATTCTAAATAGAAAAGAGCATATTCTTATACTGATGCAGAATACTGTTCTCACCTACTATAATTTCAATGTCTACGTGAAATCAACTTATGCTGATAGTATATTACAGAAAGTATGTAGGGTTCAATAATAAATGAATTCACAACTATCAGGTTGTCTTTTTGTTTTCAGTTAACTTAGGATTGTTATCAGCAGTTATCAACAGATACGCATACAATGGTTTTCTTCATTGTTATGTAATTTTCTTTTCCAGTGATCTTTGATGTGAAATACATTAAGAAATACAAAACCAGATGAACTTATACTCTACACACTCATTTAATCCCTTAAATGACATGATTCTAGGAAATATGTATAAAGTATACAAAAAAGACTGATATAGAAACATAAAAAGGAAAGGATGTGCTTAGTGGACATGTACAGTAGCATTTCAGACCAGAGGGTTCATGAAATTTTAGTTAAGCCTAATTACATCACAACTGCATATGTGGCTCCTTGTCTCTACCTGGCATGTCCCTTATGAATTTTTGATGTGGTAAAGCCATTTAGCCTTGTGGATATGCAAGTTATGGGAGTAGTGGCTTCTCTGTTTTTAAGCCAAAAGCTGGAACAGCACACATTTTTTAACATCTGTCATAAATTACATGATTTACTAAATTTCCAACAAATAATAGTATCCTACAATTTGCATCAGTGTTGGTGCAAAAGCACTTTACAGTAAAATATCTCAACTCAGCCACAGCAAAAGGTTTACAAACCCAGCATCCAGTAACCAACTAGTATACCTACTAAGTTTCTGTATGTGATGTGGATTACAAATTTCTGTTGTCCATCCATGCATCCATTATTCAACCCGTTATATCCTAACTACAGGGTCATGGGGGTCTGCTGGAGCCAATCCCAGCTAACACAGGGCGCAAGACAGGAAACAAACCCCAGGCAGGGCAGGGATTCTATTACTTGTTTTAGAATGGAGGAAATAAGAGGGGGAAGATAGTTTATTTTAACAGTCTTTGAATGTAATTCCCTGTATTCTATATATTTATTCCAATTTACTTATTGATTGCTTGACTGTATTATTTGTCCTTGTTTTTTATGTTTCTGCTGCTATATGCATCTGAATTTCCCCATGGGATAAATAAAGTTGATCTAATCTAATCTACGTGAAGATAATCCCCCATCTTTCATCTCCACAAAAAAAGCCAGTTCCTATAGGAATATGAAAAGCTTTAATAATCCAGTTTTGCAGGTTCTCCTTAGTTTCATAGACTCTTGTTCTGGTCAGGAGAGAGCATAGATTTTGCATTTTGGTAACAGAGCACCAGGCATTAATGATTAAGCAGCTGAGTTCTCTATGCAGTGGTAAGCCTATTATTTACTGAATACATCTGTGAATTGGGCATATAGTATTCCACAGGACATTAATAGGCTGATTTTTAAGACAATATTCCTGAGAGGATGGACTCCAGTGATCAATATCTTTAGTTTTCCATTTATGTAAAGGTATGTTTTTGAATCCATGGAAAGCGCACAATGACTTAATTTATTGGGGGTTGAAAGCTGAAAAAGCTTTCTTTGTGAGAAAGACCTAGATTCAAAGGATCTGCCTGAGTAGTGTAATCAATATTGTTTCTTGCCAACTGGCTTCACATTGACTACCAAAATTCTTGGCTTGTATATTAATGGTACTTTAGCTAACATGAACTGATCTAATAAGATGGAGCTCATAACATTTTCAGCTGTCCCTGAATCTATGAGAGTGGAGATGGCAATAGTATTTGTAATGAAAGGCATAAGAAGCAAATTATTACATAGGGTTTGACTACAAGACTACATCCTACCAAACCTAATGTTGATTTGGAGTTTTAATTTTTCTGTAATTTGGGATTGCATGTTAATTCATCTTTTATTTTATTTTTGTTTTATTTTAAACCAGATTTGAATACAGGAATCAAAACAGCTTTATCAATCCTCTCCCCAGTCACTAGCATATGAAATACTACAGTGTAGTCATTTATGGGCTTTTTCCTGGCCTGCATTCCAGCAGTCTATTAGCTGCTATCTTGGAGTGAACTGGCACATCAAATATTTTTCAAAATTCTTAAAAAAAGTAGCTAATGAAAAACAATGAAGTTAATTAGTGAAGTGATGGTAAACAGTGTTTGTTCAATCATCAGGATGTGTAGTAGGTTTGATGTCAAATATCATACGGCACTGGCCCAAAAATCCCCTACATACAGTACATTCGGATCTGCAGTATACCTAGCTGGATGTGGGATCATAGGTTCCTGTTTGTGTCAAGATATTAATAGCACCTGTTATTTTCTGTAGAGAAGTATATACATCTCCCATTCGCTTTTTTAGCTGTTTCATTTTGCCCTACAAAACATGCATGTTGTTGGATTGTTCAGTGATTTGAGTTTCTATTCTGATTTTAGTGTGCAGAGTGAATTTAATGAGGCTGATCAGGAGAAAAGATGAGGTTAGGATGGAGTGAAAGTCAAAATCTGAGAGATTGTTAGCACAGGCATCAAAACCAAGTCAAAGTGTTCAAGAACAGAGTTGTAACCAAAAGTATTCAAAAAGAACAAGTATTACAGCACAATGATAAGTAAGAATTTATCTGTGAAGTTGAATAGTGAATTTTTGAGTAGGTATACTTTTAATCTGGCGCAAATTAGTTTTCGTGTTGCAACTTCCATAAATCCTGCCTACGAACTGCAAAATGTACATAGAGAGAGGAAGAAAGAATAGAAACACCTACAATAATCAAAACAGTGGCGGAAACGGTTCAAAATATAATGACAAAATCTAAACAAGACACAGAATCTTAACATGAATCCAACATTAAAGACTGACTCTTGGACATGAGAAACAAGTGTGGAGAGTGTCTAATATACTGTATAGAAATTCACCCCTGACAAGGTGCAAAAATTATCAAAATAATCCTTTTCATAGCAACAGTAAAAAATAATCTGCTTCTTGCCATGATTCCCAAGGGTTTATGCGTATTGTGTGGATCTTGTGGGATTGTCCAGTGTAGCTAAATAGTTTTACCTGCCAAAAACGCCTAGTTAATTGAATGGCAGTTTTAAGGGAGAGGTCAGAAACTGCAAACAAGTCATGATTCTGCAGCCATGAAAATGAATCACCTGAAGTAGAACTGCCATTAAATCAAGTTACTTATCAGTGTGCTATAACTTATTACTTACTGTTGGAACAAACAAAGAATATTTGTGATAGACTTACAGAATATGAAGAAAATGGGAAACATATCTAAAAGGCTTAGCTTTAAACATCCTTAATAACTATAGACCTTCTACAAGAATGCACAGCAACAGATGCACATATTGAGGAGGCCAGTGTCACAGAATCAGCAGACATGGAAACTGTCAGACTACAGCAAGTAACAGGAATTAAATGGGAACAGCTCACACCTTTTGTATGGTTACAAAGCATACAATTCATAACTGCAATTTACACATGAAAAATGTACAATGCAATTAAAGCACAGCCAATATAATTAATATATGAAAAATGTACAATAAAATGTATACACAAACAGTATAATAACAATAAGAACAATGGCACAAAAAGCACACAATAGATGTATAAGACTAGTATATAGCCAAGGATAAAAGTAACAGGTCACAATGTTTTTCTTTTACTTTTATAGATTTTTCTAATTTGTTTCCCATGTTTGCTAAGTTGTCCTGTGATTCAATTGTTTCTTCTTTCTTTTGTTATTTACTCCATTAACTCAGCCAGTTTCAGATTTCCCTTTGGGATAATAAAATCCATCTATCCTATTCTAGCCTAATATGTGTGTAACTCAAAGTTAAATTCAGTAAGCCCCAATGCATTGAAAGTCCATTCTAAGATCTGTGACATTAACACCACCAGACAGGCTTTAGAAGACTCAATATTCATCCAGGAAATTTCTGGAACACAGTGGCAAAAACTGCTGAAGATAAAAACAATCTTAAGACCTACCATCATACGAAGTCTTAAGTAATGACTTGGAAATAAAGACTGACATAATCTCTATATCATAACCAGATAAGTGCTCACCAGAGGATATTTCGAAGACATGTCTGAAAATTTAGCAAAAAAAAGTAGTTGTTCTCTTGCTGTATGTATTTAAAAACTATCCTTTGCATAATATTGAAGAGAAAATGATGTGAAATTTTGTCTGTTGCAATTATTTGGAACTTTATCATGTGACAAATGCACTATACCAACGCCTGAACCGACACAGACAGACACGCGAGGCGCACTTATAAAACAAATAAATGTTTTATTTTTCTTCGCCTGTGGGCAGCGCCTTCCCCGTTCCGACAGGCACAACACAGTCCCAAATAAGTACCAAACACAATCACCACAATACTTTTTCGTCTTCTTTTCTCCTCCACTCCTCTCCGACAAGCTTTGTCTCCCTCCTCCCGACTCTAGCTCTCGACGTAGTGGCTGCTGGCTCCTTTTATAACACACCCAGAAGTGCTCCAGGTGCTTCATGATTTATTTCCGGCAGCACTTCCGGGTGTGGTGGAAGAACTACCCATAAGGTAGGTCCTGCTGCAGCACCCCCTGGCGGTGCCTGCAGATCCCAACAGGGCTGCACCAAACTTCAACTTCCATGGAGCCCTGCAGGAGTCCAAAGCACCATTGTAACCAAGGGGGGATACCCTCTAGGGTCCTGGGAAGGTAACACTCTGGCCACATTTGCTCCCCCGGTCCTTCCAGTGTGGAGGCATCCTGGCCGGGCAAGTTTGGCTGCGTAATTTTCTCAGGTGTGAAGACAGAGCTAATTCATTGCCCCTTGACTTTTCTGAAGAGCTTTTCTGAGACAGCAAAGTATCAGGAGGTTGTAAGGATTCTACCAAAATGTACTTGGGAGAAAAGTTATGGATTTTTTTTCTACAAGCTGGAATTTCTTTTTCAAATATTTGTTCATTGAATTTTGTTTTACAATAGCGCACCAGAAATCTCTCCACAGAAGTAACTGCATTACAAGTAATAATTATTCTCATATGGGATATCAGGCATTCATCAACAGTGTCGGAAAGTCAAACAATATTTGCAGATACATGATGTAATACAGCGGTTCTCAAACTCTGGGGCGTGCCTCCCTGGGGGAGTGCTGAAGCTGTACAATGGGGACATCGAATAAATGAACAATTTATTTAATTTTTGACATTTTTATTTCAAATTTAAATTTGCAAGCATATAATCACAATGAATGCATTATAACTAAAATTAAAGTAAAACATTTCTAAGGCATAGATCTAATGACTAATATGTGCCTGCTTTAAAGTACACAGCCTGTCCAGGTTTGGTTTGATATTCGAGACAGACACTCTGAGCTCCTTTTCTATTTGAAGTTTGTTTCTATGACGGGCGGCGCTGCTGCTGCTTTTATAGTTGCATATTTTCAATCCAGAAAGTTCGAGACATATCGGTATCTGTTGCGAACATTCGGGTAACAGTAGATCAGGTGATAATGCGGCGCGACTGCACCACATTGGCAGCGTAGCCAATATTGCCAAATTGTGTTAAATAATTTACTGCGTATTGGGTTATTTTAATGATACAACTAGATAGATAGATAGATAGATAGATAGATAGATAGATAGATAGATAGATAGATACTTTATTAATCCCAAGGGGAAATTCACATAATCCGGCAGCAGTATACTGATACAAAAATACAATATTAAATTAAAGAGTAATAAAAATGCAAGTAAAAGCAGACAATAACTTTGAATAATATTAGCATTTACTCCCCCGGGTGGAATTGAAGAGTCGCATAGTGTAGGGGAGGAACGATCTTCTCAATCTGTCAGCGGAGCAAGACAGTGACAAAAGTCTGTCACTGAAGCTACTCCTGTGCCTGGAGATGACACTGTTAAGTGGTTGCAGTGGATTCTTCATGATTGACAGGAGTTTGCTTAGTGCCCGTCGCTCCGCTACAGATGTTAAACTGTCCAGCTTTATTCCTACAATAGAGCCTGCCTTCTTAACAAGTTTGTCCAGGCGTGAGACGTCCTTCTTCTTTATGCTTCCTCCCCAGCACACCACCACGTAGAAGAGGGCACTCGCCATAACCGTCTGGTAGAACATCTGCATCATCTTATTGCAGATGTTGAAGGACGGCAACATTCTAAGGAAGTTTAGTCGGCTCTGACCTTTCTTACACAGAGCATCAGTATTGGCAGACCAGTCCAATTTGTCATCCAGCTGCACTCCCAGGTATTTATAGGTCTGTACCCTCTGCACACAGTCTCCTCTGATGATCACGGGGTCCATGAGGGGCCTGGGCCTCCTAAAATCCACCACCAGTTCCTTGGTCTCGCTGGTGTTCAGGTGTAAGGGGTTTCAGTCACACCATTTAACAAAGTCTTTGATTAGCTTCCTGTACTCCTCTTCCTGCCCACTCCTGATGCAGCCCACAATAGCAGTGTTGTCAGCGAACTTTTGAACGTGGCAGGACTCCAAATCGTATTGGAAGTCTGATGTATATAGGCTGAACAGGACCGGAGAAAGTACAGTCCCCTGCGGCGCTCCTGTGTTGCTGACCACAATGTCAGACCTGCAGTTCCCGAGACGTACATACTGAGGTCTGTCTGTAAGATAGTCCACAATCCATGCCACCAAAGGTGTGAATCTACTCCCATCTCAGTCAGCTTGTCCCTAAGGAGCAGAGGTTGGATTGTGTTGAAGGTGCTAGAGAAGTCCAAAAACATAATTCTTACAGCACCACTGCCTCTGTCCAAGTGGGAGAGGGATCGGTGTAGCATATAGATGATGGCATCCTCCGCTCCCACCTTCTCCTGGTATGCAAACTGCAGAGGGTCGAGGGCGTGGCGGACCTGTGGCCTCAGGTGGTGAAGCAGCAGCCGCTACATGGTCTTCATCACATGTGACGTCAGAGCAACAGGCCGGAAGTCATTCAGCTCACTAGGACATGATACCTTTGGGACTGGGGTGATACAAGATGTTTTCCAAAGCCTCGGGACTCTCCCCTGTTCCAGGCACAGGTTGAAGATGCGCTGTAGAGGACTCCCCAGTTCCTGCGCACAGGCCTTCAGCAGTCATGGCGATACTCCTCCTGGACCTGCTGCTTTGCTGGCACGAAGTCTCCTCAGCTCTCTGCTCACCTGCGCTGCTGTAATTGTGGGTGGGGATATCTCTCCTATGCTGGTATCAGCAGAAGGATGGTTGGAGGATGCAGTACTCCGAGGTGAGAGTGGGTTAGGGTGGTCAAACCAGTTAAAGAAGTTGTTCATTTGGTTTGCTCTCTCCATGTCTCTCTCGATGGTGGCACCCCGCTTCGAGCTGCAGCCAGTGATGATCTTCATCCCATCCCACACTTCCTTCATGCTGTTATTCTGCAACTTCTGCTCCAGCTTTCTCCTGTACTGCTCCTTTGCCGCCCTGAGCTGGACTCGGAGTTCCTTCTGCACGCGCTTGAGCTCATGCTGATCACCGCCTTTAAAAGCCCTTTTCTTCTAGTTCAAAAGGCCCTTGATGTCACTTGTAATCCATGGCTTGTTGTTAGCATAGCAGTGTACTGTTCTTACTGGAACTACAATGTCCATACAGAAGCTGATGTAATCAGTTGTGCAGTCAATAGCCTCTTAAATGTTCTCACTATGTGACCCCTGCAGGATATCCCAGTCCGTAGTTCCAAAGCAGTTTCTCAGACCCTGCTCTGCCTCAGGGGACCACTTCCTGAATGATCGTGTGGTTGTAGGTAGCGCCTTCACTCTTGGTTTGTAGTGAGGCTGAAGCAGAACCAGGTTATGATCTGCTTTCCCAAGCGCAGGTAGCGGGGTGGTGCTGTATGCGTCTTTAACGTTTCCATACAGTAGGTCAATAGTCCTATTTCCCCAGGTGTTACAGTCCACATACTGGGGGAAGGCAGGCAATGTTTTGTCCAGCGTTACATGGTTAAAGTCTCCAGTGATTAGCACAAGCGCCTCAAGGTGCTGCGTTTGTAACTTAGCACCTGCGGAATGGATGACGTCACTCGCTATCTCCGCGTTCGCTCGAGGGGGGATGTAAACAATAACAACAATCACATGTTCAAACTCTCTGAGCAAGTAATAGGGGCGCAAACGTACGGCCAACAGTTCGATGTCCCTGCAGCAAATGGAGATTTTAACGTTTATATGTCCTGAGTTGCACCACTTTGTATTGACATAGAGAGTGATACCCCCTCCTTTCTTCTTACCACAGGTATTTGCGTCTCTGTCCGCTCTAACTGTGCTAAACCCGGGTAGCTCCACGTTAGCATCTGGGATGCTAGTTGTTAGCCACGTTTCACTAAAACACAGCAAGCTGCATTCGCTGTAGGTTCTGACATTTTTCACCAGCACAGCCAGTTTGTCGATCTTATTTGGTAGTGAGTTCACATTTCCCAGGATCACAGAAGGCACCGATGGTTTATAGTGCCACTTTCTCGCAAGCCGCTTGGCTTTTATCTTATCTTTTATCTTAGCGCCGGCTCGGCTGCCCCGGTATTGTCTTGTTATCTCGTCAGGTAAATAGGGAACCACACCGGTGTGGTCATTTCTTCTCAGTGCTTTAAGCTGACTACTTGAATAGTTGAGTCTCGGCATGTAAAAATCCACATCAAGTAGTAAAAGTAGTAAAAAGTGTCCAGGGAGCGATTCCACATAAAAGAAAGTGGTAGAAGTGATCAGTGAAATAGAGAAAAATAGAGAAAAAAAAGGTAAAAGGATTTAGTCATACACGGAGCTGCTGGAATGGCTGCCACTTGTGGCGGCGCCGGATATAGATTCCTAACTAACAGTGGTATAATATTTGTCAGACGAAAATACGTTCGTCTTGCGCAGATTGACTTCATCGGTGTCCTCGTTTATGATATTTTTAAAAATTAAAACAGATTTAATCGTTTCTTTACATAAAAAAATAATTAAATAAGAATAAATAATTTATTCTTTGTTTTTGGGATTAGAATTACTACCAAAAACCACACAAGGCATTTTAACAGTTATTAAAGCACTTTAAAAAAATAAATTGCAAATATTTCATCGAAGGAAGCCGAAAACATGCAAATCTTATTGAAGTAAAAATGATAGGATACCGTGACACCGCACGAGTATTATACCTTTGTTAGTTGTATCATGGGTTATTCTCATCTACTGTATCTTATATTATGCAGGGGGCGCAGAATTATTCCAGGTAGGGGTGGGCCTTGAAGTATGAAAATTTGAGAACCGCTGGTGTAATAACTCACTATTGGGCCCTGCATGCAAAGCTTTGCAACCAGTCCCATGATCTTTGACTCAAACTAGTGAGTCTAACAAGACCTGACACAGCAACACAATACCCTTATAGAGTCATTGTCATTATTTAATGGTGGAAAACATAAAAGACATACTAGACAGCCCAGCTACACAGCCTGTTTGAATGACTGTTTGCATATTAATGACATCTTTGGACGTTTCAGTCTCTTGTATTATTTGAAGTACTACCGAGTGTACTCATACCCATCATAACCTCATTTGCGAGTAGGCTAGACCAATGGTTAGACCTTCTTTAAGCGCCACTGTTAGTATTTGCAGTCCTTTTTGGAACACAGGTCATCAACTAAGCATCAGGTGCAAGTATCTATAATGTTAAAATAACCAGACGTTGCTCTGGCCCCAAACAACTGACACAGCAGCCCAGTCAAGCATGAAACTGACACAATAGCCTGTTAGTAACTGGCACATAACCACTAAATTGGCACAGCTGCCGATTAACATTAGGATAACATTAAAATAATATGAAAATAGCCTAAAACTCATCCAACTGATCTTTTATTCCCTTCATGTCCAACTTTGTGCTTTGGGTGTTGGCAACTGAAAGACTTGCTAGTCCTAACTCTCTCCCATGACCCATGATGCTGCACAAGTCATATTTTAATTATATCGAGCATTAGAAATGACAGCTTAGCAAACATCACAGTGACAGGGATGGTTAAAAAAAGAATCAGAACTGTGTAAACTTTAAGTTAGCTGCTATATTATTAATCATTTACAACAATTAATCTGGTTAACTCTGGAATTGTTGATATGTCTGAAATGTTCCCTTTAAAAGTTGTGCAAAATGTGGTCACCTGATGTGGAAGGGCTGGAGATAATTCTTATAATGTTCTACTAACAGCAACACTTCTTTATTAAGTCTATCATATTTGGCATTGCAAGGATATGAGATAATATCACTTGGAATCATGTTTGGTTGTGTATGAGTAACCATCATGTGGATAATGGTCATTGCCTATAATCTGTGATTTGTAAGTGCATGCTCTTCATGCCCAAGTGATACACTGCTATACAGATACAAAATAAACTGTCATGATTTTGTGGTCTACACTTCTGACTGGGAGGTCTTAGGCCCACCAGGAACCACACATACATCCACTTGAGAGCTGTTAGGATCCCTTTAGGACTGTTGTCAGCTTTAGGGTGAAACAAGCATTGGATTGGCTTGATTTATTTAGAAAATATGGCCAGTCCTGTGTTAATCTTCAACTCCCCAGGGCTCTAATGTTAACAGTCGACAGACCAAACTAAAAGCAGCACAGTTTTGATAACTTAATGACATCAAGGTCATCAGTTGCAATAAATCAATCAATCAATCATTCAGGAATGGTACTCAGCACTCTCCAGGATTGCCACTGATGCTGAAAATAAAGGACTAATTGTTGGCAAGTCCATAGTTCAGAATGTCAGCATTCCTAGCTCTGGTGCCCAGCAGTGAAAGCAAAATGTTAACTGTAGGTGTCTTGTAAGCTGTCCCATTTTTCAGTATTACTTGTCTTTTTGAAATTACTTTTGTTCCTTTGTGTTATATTAATCCCAATTTCATGGATTTAGGTAGGTTTCTGTTGTTGTTATAATGTGCCACTATACACACCCTTCATTGATTCATTCATTTTCTGATCCAGCTGTTTCCAATTCACAGCCACAGAGTCTCAGAGCCTTGGACATCAGTCTACTGTTCAGCAAACTCAGCCTTGCACAGAAGATTTAGAGATTCAAGTCAGCTTATACTGCACATATCTGGCATGTAGTAGAAAGATACCAGAGTATTAGGATAAAACTACAGACAATGTCCAAGTTGCAATTTGAACCCGGGGTTCTCAAACTGTATGGTAGCAGCAGTTATCAATATGCACAAAGTCAGTTCAACAATGTAATTTTAAACATCTACCATTATAGAAGTCTACTAATGTATTTTTTATTTGTTTTTTCTGCAAGTAAGTATTTTTAACATTATTATAATTTTTGGTTTCTTGTTTATTTTAATTTTGCAAATATTCATTATGATAACAAAATGTTGATTACATTAAATGAGATGTTAAAGACTTTCTCCCCTTTTATTTAATCCGTCCTTAACTAAGCAGAACATACAGCTTACTGGTGCATTTTTACCCTTCTGGTTGAAGTGCTATCATAACCAAAATCTGTTTCAATGCCTAATAAGCCTATGTCCACTTTTCACACATCAATATTTGAACAATGCATTTAACATTGTGATCTGTTCTGTCTTACCTGAAGACGCCTCTGGTACAGGTAGAAGAGCAGCATGTGAGTTCTACCTTAGTGTGCTTTGTGTAGCTCTTCAAATTTGACTTGTAAAAACTGTCAGTTTACTCTTTTTCAAATAAGGAAATTAGCAACTGGATCTCTTCTCCGGCCAGGAGCTAACTGACTAATTCACAGGGGTGTAACTGAATGCTCACAGTGTAACGTTCCTTCCAAGCAATACAAATCAAGCAGGCTTTCCCTCACAAGCACAAATACTTTCTTCTACTTCTTTCTTAGAGTAAGTTTGAAGATGCTTTATAGCATTCCACTCCATTTTCATGTCCCTGAGTTTCTTACATGTATAACTTGCAAACAAAGAGCACAAAACCATGTAATGTTTACATGCATAATTTCTCAACAACATTCTAATAAAAATCCACAGAGTTTGGTTCTGAATATCCAACTAACCAAAGACAAAGGCATTGCTGACCATGGAAGAGAGAAAAAACAAACTTGTAGTTAACTGCTGTAACACGTGTACATCAGGGGAACACCTTCCTGGCACATGAAAGGTACGTAATACCCCATTGAGGCAGGAAGGGGTGCTGTTGCTAACACCCTCATCTTTTCTGTTCTCCTCTGCAGCAGTGAAAAGACACCCCTTGAGAGAAAATAACCCCACCCCTATAAAGGTCAGTTGCCTCCTGATATCGGTGTCTCTTTTTGGTGAAAGAACGGTGCTTCCTGTGACTGACCTGCTTTCAAGAGCCAGACCTTTCCATGATGGCAGGTAGGCTGTTTTATTTTGTGCAATTGAGCACTGATTTTGAGTTATATTATTTGAGAATTAAAAGGGGTGACCCCGTTGGCATCCCAATACTTTTGGTACTGTTTCTGCAATTATTCACCATCCTCACCACATTTTTGAGTGTATTGGGAGTAATGTAACTGAAAGACTTCTGCATGGTTTTAAAGTGAGGCAGCAACATTAAAAAGTGTATACGTGATTGTTGCATTTGTAACTTTTTAAAAACACTGTGTAAAATATTGCTTAAAAATACTGCTTTCTTCTGCTTTGGAGAGACCACTGTGACATTAGTGTTGTATAAAGTGATCAATACCCTTATATGAGTGAAACTACAGTTATCTTTATGAAAAGTAAAAGTAAAAATCACCCATGAGCAAACTACTCAAGCAGAAGGTTTAAAGTGTCAGATATGAATTAATTAAGGATCACTTATAGGATACACTTTGGACCCCTGGAGATAATAGCAAAAGAAAGAATTAAAACAAAACTGGGTGACATGCAAAATGTATTATAGGGCACTGGAGACATGTTTTAAATCTGTTGCCAGTACACAAGTTTACCAAAAAGCAGAGGAGTGCGACAGTAAAGGCAGTTTGTTTTATAAATAGATTATACAAACTAACAATTAAAAATGATAAAAATCATGAACGTGATGTGTAAAACACATGTTAAATACGGACATTCTGTAGCAAAGTGTCAGCAATGCCAAAATTAGAGTGAGGTCAAATAAACTAAATAAATTAAAACTGAATGTCAGCATTTGCCTCCAAATAAGAGACTGTTACAGACCACATACAGCCCCTCACAGTAATGGTATTCCCTGATGGCTGTTGCTTCTATCAGCAGGATTATACTCCCTGCCACACTGCAAAAATCATTCAGGGATGGTTTGAGGAACATGACAAAGATCAAGGTGTTGACATAGCCTTTACATTCCCCAAATCTCAGTCCAATAAAGCATCTATGTGATGTACTGAAAAAACAAGTCCAATCCATGGAGGTCCCATCTTGAAACTTATAGGGCTTACAGGATCTGCTGCTAAAGTATTGGTGCCAGATATCACGTTACACCTTCAGAGGCCTTGCGGGCTCCATGCTTCAATGGGTCAGAGCTGTTTCGCCGGCACAAGGAGGACCTACACAAAATTAGGCAGGTGGTTTCAATATTGTGGCTGGTCGGTGTATATATATTACTACTAGTTTGAGGATTTGTGTTGTATTTTGTTTATGGTTATTGTACCTTCTGCATCTTTTATTGTTTGAGGCACAGTGTTGCAGTGGTTAGCAGATTATTCAGTTTAGAGGAATCATATACACTAAAGGCATTATTGTCACTCCAGAGCTTTTGCAGTGTCTTAAAAAAAGACTTATAGATCATCTTTCCAAGTTTAGACCTTGCTTTCAAGTTTTAAATAACACTAGGCTGACCCGCCTTTTAAGGTGACCGACTTTTAAGTTGACCACTTCTTAAGGCAATTCAATATGTAGATCAATTTGATATTTTATACAAACTCATTAATTTGGTTATATTGCATTTGAGCGGTATTACTTTAATACTCGTAGTTTCTGTTATTTTTGTGATGAAATGTAAACTTTTTTTCTATATTGAGGTCGCCCTTTTGAACCCCCCTGATATTTATTACGCGGTGAGGCATTTGTACTCCATCAACATTAATTATTTCCAGAGATACAATTTTGTCTATTTTTCCAGCGCATCGCGCACAAAAGCAAGGGAACGATGGGAGCACCAGAACTCTGCTCACATCATGTCGCTTCGTACTGCAAGCTGCAAGTAGTAAGTCTGTGATAAGCGGAATACCGCTACGCTTTCCACTCACGGGACGGAAGGACAATCCCGACCGCTTTTATAAAGTAAGAAAGAAGAAGAAGATATCGCACAGTCTGGAGTAGAAAATCATCTTTTACCTGGAAAAACGAAACTGCAAATCCCATCGTGCATTGCAAAATGGACGGGGCGTGTGTGAAACTCCGTGCTACTCGCACAGTCTGGAGTAGAAAATCATCTTTTACCTGGAAAAACGAAACTACAAATCCCATCGTGCATTGCAAAATGGACGGGGCGTGTGTGAAACTCTGCGCCTGCGTAGCACTCACGGGACGGAAGGACAATCCCGACTGCTTTTATATAGAAGGATAGTGTGCCAGAAGTGCAAGTGGTGAGAGATCTTTTTCCAACCTCAGGATAGTGAACAATAGGCTGACATCAACAATAGGACAGATAGGACAGGAAAAACTGAATCATTTGAATCTGATGACAACTGAAAATGATCTGATTTGGATAATGGATCTTAGTGATCTGATCAAGGACTTTTCTTCAAAGAAATCCAGAAAAATACAATTTTGAAAAGGAAGCATTTTCTGTGTTTAGTTACACAAAATATAGATGACTTTCAGACCTTGGTTTTTGATGGTTACTTGATTGCTGCAGGCTGAAAACTCTTTATCTTTGTTACGGGTCAGTCAAGGAAGCTTACAAATCGATGGCCAAACCTCCAATTGGCTCCTCAGATCATAGTTCTGTTTGCTTTCTACCTATTTACAAAACAGCTTTAAAAAGAGAAATAATATTCAAAAAGACATTGAACCCCTGGAGAGGAAATTCTATTTAAATTCTGCAAAGATGCTTTCAGTTTACAGATTTGGATCTGTTTAAGGATACAAATGCTGATTTAGATGAACTTTCAAAGGTTATCAGCAGCTGTATTACTTTTTGTGGGGACATGCTTATCCCAACTAAAAGCATAAAGCTCCATCCTAACAACAGACCCTGGGTCAACAAATCTATAATATCATGTACATATAGAAAATTGTAAGGGTTTACTGTCTGTCATGCAAAGCTTTGTGTTTGTTTTAGTCGACAGTGTATGCCGTGACACATGCAATGCAACCTATGATTTGGGTGTCCAGTTCACTTCAACACCAAAATTTGGCTTTCTCATGCCTACCAAAGACACAACAGTATACATCCCAAAGATAGGAAACACGCAGATGTGCTCAAATAGAACAAAGGTGTATACATGAATTGAACACAGCCATACACACCACTGCTGGAAAAGCCCAACACTGTGTGCCTTGACATATAGCTAACATCACAATTACCGTTGACCAATTACTCTGCTAGTCTGGCACAAACGTGACCCATGAATTGGTGAGCTATATAATTTAAGTCTTTGAAATGATATGCATGCTCCTAAAACCTGCACTACTGTCAGAAAAGGCCACTACTGCTCAACTTGCCACATTTTTGGATCATCAGCTACGGCCAAACGTTCACATCAAAACTCTGGCATGAAGACAAACTCAGCAACAGAACATCATTGCAATAGTCTCAGCGGAGTGAGCAGGAGTGCTATCTTTGCTCAGAGGTGCATGCACACCTGCTCTAACTGTTGGCCACACCACATACTTGACAGGACAAGTCCCAAGTTTCACAGCTTGACTGCTCCTCTTCATCAATTACATGATTCTGACATTTCAGTTTTGACAGATTCCGCACCATGTTTAACCACATCAATCTGCCTGAGCAGTCGAAGGAGCGGGAACTTGATCACTATTCTGGTCAGCCATACTCTCTCTTTGCCCTCCGGAGACAACTCAATTTCAGCTCTAATTTGTCTGCCCTCTAGTGATTGGAGCTGGAAGCATTCATCCTGTCCATCCTGTGGACAGTGGACGAGAGACCCAGTTGGATCTTTCTGATTGCACACAACAAAGTTATGACGCCAGGGGTCAGTGTCGGAGAACGACCATATAAACTCCCGGAAGCAAAAAGCTGAATAGGAGCTTGTGATCAAATGAATGCTATATACAGGAGTGACTGAGGAAAGTGTTAGTCCTTGGTCTAGCCCTATTGTATTGATCCCAAAGCTGGATGGCAGTTGGTGCGTTTGCAATGAATTCCTCTGGCTTAAATAACTTTCCCACTTTAAAGTATACCCAATAGCACACATAGATGAGCTCCTCAAGTTGCCAGGAAAGGCACGTTATTTGGCCACAACTGACATGAGTGAAGGGTATTGACAAATTCCTTTAACAGAGTCTGCAAAGGGAAAGCCTGCAATTAGCACACTCAGTGGTCACTGGCATTATCATGTCCTCCCATTTGGATTGCATGGGGTGCCTGTCGCCTTCCAGCGAATGAAGGATAAACTTCTAGGGTCCAACAATACCTAAAGTACTGCTTACTTGGATGACATTGTCATCTGTTCCTGCACCTGGGATGAACACATAACACACGTCTCTACTGCTAACACTAAATGAGACAGGACTTTGAGTAAACCTGAACAAAAAAAAAATTCAGACTTATGGGGGTCAAATATTAAGACAATGTAATGGATGGTGGTACAGTGGCCACCGAGTTCCAAAATAAGTGCCATTCAGAGCTTGCCCCATCTGCAAACCAAGTGGCAGGTACAGGTACTTTTGGGGTTAGTGGGGTACCAATGCCGATTAGTACTTCACTTCTCCGGAAGACACCCCTGACTAATCTCACAAAAAAGGGAGGTCACAAAATGTGCGGGTCCGCAATAACACCTCTAAGACCATCACGTTGAGCACAGGGGCCCCACAAGGGAGTGTGCTCAGCCCATTGCTCTTTACCCTGCAGACCCATGACTGTGTACCAATCACATTGTCAAGTTTGCAGACGATACAACTGTGGTTGGCCTCATCACCAACAATGAAGAAGCCAACTACAGGAACGAGGTGAGCCAACTGGTCCAGTGGTTTAAAGACAACAATCTCTTCCTGAACATGGGAAAGACCAAAGAGATTGTGGTCGATTTCAGGAAAGGTCATTCACAGCACCCCCCACTAACCATCGATGGTGTAGCTGTGGAAAGGGTGAAAGCACCAAGCTCCTGGAGACGTACATCTAAGAGGACCTCTCCTGGTCAGATAACACCACATCACTGGTCAAGAAAGCTCATTCCCGCCTCTACTTTCTACGCAAACTGAGGAGAGCACAAGTTCCACCCCCCATCATGTGCTCTTTCTACCGGGGCACAATCGAGAGCATCCTTACTAACTGCATCTCTGTGTGGTATGGAAGCTGTAATGCCTCCTGTAAGAAGTCCCTGTAATGCATAGTGGATGCGGCCAGTAAGATCATTGGTGCCCCACTGCTCTCCCTCAAGGACATTTTCCACACCTATCTCACCTGTAGTGCCATCAGAATTGCTGGTGACTCCTCTCACCCCTTTCACTACCTTTTTAGCCTCCTCTCCTCAGGAAAAAAGTTCCGGAGCCTCCGGGCCCACTCCACAAGTCTGCCTAACAGCTTCATCCACCAAGCTGTCAGGTTTCTGAACTCTGTCCACTACCTTCCCCCCTTGTCCCCTGCCCCTGGACCGTAACAAGAGTTATTATGTACCAAGTACCCTGCCTCAGCTGGTATTACAGTATATAAGGACTCAATATTACATCTGCTGCTAACTGTTTGTCTTTTTGTACATCTCATAAGCTACTCCAGGAGTGTTGAACTCCAGTCCTGGAGGGCCGCAGTGGCTGCAGGTTTTCATTCTAATCTGTACCCATCAAACAAAATCTGAAAATAAAGATGAAGGTCTCAGTAAGGTTGATCCCTCGGGTTACCAAAACATTCTTCTAGTTTTTAGAAAAAAACAGAATATCAACAGTTTTGGAAATGTCTGCTGTGGCAAAAAGAGAGCAGCAACAAGCCATAGAATTGAATAATGAGTTTAATTAACAGCAGGAATCAGCTTCTCATTAAGGAACCAGTTTGGAGTTTGAAGCCCCAATTTAGCTGGTCATCTGTTGGCTCATTTCATGTCTCATTTCTGTTTGGCTGTCATTTAATACTTAAGACTTAATCCTTAAAAACAGGGCTATTAAAATAGAGGGAAAAGAAGTTAATCAGCAGTGAAAACTGGACACTGATTAGGAAAAGGGTTAGAAAGAAAACCTGCACCCACTGCGGCCCTCCAGGCCTGGAGTTTGACACCTGTGAGCTACTCTATAATGCACCTTCTCATTTTTTTGCTGTAATTGGCTTTTGCACTAATGGCTATTGCACATTGTACACAGGTCTACTTTACAAGTTGTAAAGTTATTTATTTTATATGTTATACTTTTATACTTTTTTTTAATATTTTATTGTACTACGAAGTTGAGAGAGAAACAGTATTTCGATTCTCCTGTATGTTCTGCACGTATAGTGAATTGACAATAAAAGGCTATTTGATTTGATTTGATTTGATAAAGGGGATGTCAAGTGATCCTCTTTTAAGACTGTCGCTGTCAGCTAGACATTGAACTTGAGCTCTTTGTCATTTATTCCCCTTTTCTCACATCTCTAAAATTTGGATTGAATTAGCAAAATTATTTTGCTGCTGAATCATGAATGTTTTGTATTGCCTGCCTTTTTTATCATTATAGTATTTTTTTAGTGGCAGCCTTTGTAAAGCTTGACCTTTTTGACATATTAAAGTATTTTTTGTAAATTTACCTTTAGGATTTCTTACATTGTGGCCTATTTGTTTAATTATTTAAAAGGACATTAAAGAAATGAGTCATATGTTAATAAACAGGTTAAATCTTAATCTAGTCTTTTTAGGGTTCACAGTCTTCTTTTCTTTATAACCCCAAATCACAAACAATAAATAAGGAACCAAACCAAAGAATCAAATGTTAAATAGTTTAAATTAATCTCAAACCCTGAGCCAACAGAAATCACAAAATGGAAGTCGAAGGATACAGCTGCTTACAGAAATTAATACCTCCGTAACTTGTTGGGGCATATAAGAATCTTATATAAGACGCTCAGGTAACTGCTGATTTAATGAACACAGCATCAAACAGCCCTAATTGACTTAGAGATAGGTAAGAGAACTTGGAAACATAAATAACATAAACCAAAACAAAGACAAACCAAAAACAAGGCAATGAGAAGAAATGTCAAAAACAAAGGCAAAGCCAACAAGTCTAAACCAACCTGAAATCATCACAAAACTTTAGTCTATACTGTACAGAAAAACAACATTTGGGGGCTCAAGGTCCCTAACAAAAGGCTTGTCAAAGGCCAAGTAGCTGTAATGCCAAGCAACCAGTCAATATTAAAGGACCGGGAGGTAACTGTAGTCAGGAAAACAAAGCAAGGTGAATGTGAGGGAATCAAAGAAAATTGATTGCCATAACCAAAATGCAAAATGAAAGATAGTAATCAAAAGGGAATTACAGGGACCAATAACAAAGTCAGAATGTAAATAGAATGAATCGTTAAGTTTTATTCCAATCTCAAATAGCGAATAAAGTTCCAAGGTTATCTTTTATCCTGTTGTGTATATAATCACATTCCCCACAGGATCATCAGAAATTGCCATAGCAAGCTCCCAAAGATGGGGACATTCAATAATGAAACAGAACAACATCAAAAATGATGGTAAAAAGTTAACTTTTAAATAAGATGGTAACTCAAGGAACTAATAGCACAATTAGATTCCTTGATTTTCCTTATACCGTAGATCCCGGAATACAAGCCGACCCGGTATATTAGCCGATCCCCTTCTCTACCGACTAAATTACATGTATTTGCCGATGACCGGTATTTAAGCCGACCCCCTTCTCCAAGCAAAATTTTCTAAATTTCCTTAAAAGTGTCTCTTCGGGTATATTTATAATGTTTATCGGCGAGAATTTGAGACTGCCGGCATTTTTGATGGAAACTAGGAAGTGATTGCGGAGAAGTTTGGTAAATTGTAACCTTTGTGTTGAAACTATATACGCAAATACGGTACATCGGCGGGTGGATTTCCGGAGACTTGTTATAAATTTGATTAACTTAAATACGCAATACAGTGGACCCTTGACTTACGAACTTAATTCGTTCGCAAAGGCTAACCCATAATGCGTTCCAAACCTCCCACTACAACACTTGCTTAACCTTTTCATAATAAAAAACACCAATATTTTTTCTAATGTACTAACCAAAAAGTTATAAAAAGTGCCTAGCCTACTTCGATTAGGCTAGGAGCACGGCGGCGCGCAGCGGCTCAGGGCTCTCCTTTTCAGTGCACTTTTTTGTTGTTTTTGTACTTTTTTTTTTGTCCTTGTTTGTGCACGATCGGTTTGGCGAACATCCGCTACACCATTCAGAACCTTATAGATATCGGTGTCCAGAGCCAGACATCTGTTTTGAGTGTTTTTCATCACACGCACAACATCCCAGACAACATAACGAGACCAGCGGGCTCTCCATGGTTTGTTGTCGGGTCTAGGAGACGACACAGACGGAGGAGGGAAAGAAAGCAGAAGCGGGGCCGCAGATACGGCGTTATGCTAAGGCTAAAAAAACAACCATACAAGCCCTATACAGAACTTTTTTCTGCACTGAAGGAGCTGCTTTTAATCTCATTGTAGATGCGTATAGTGACAGTAAAAGGCATTCTATTCTAGAAACAATTTCATACTGTACTCACCATTTAATTTGACATCTTTGGGCTGCAGGAAGGGAGGAGGAGAAGATATTTCCACACAATGTCCATCTTCGTTTCGAAATTACATCCACAAACACATGTATCTGGGCTCCGACTGACGCTACTAACGCTCTTGGTTGTTTGTTTACAATCGCGCAAGCGCATACACGTGACCGCATCCGTTTCGTAACGCAAGATGTGGATCGTAAATCAAAATAAATTTTATTTTAAACTTCCCGATAATTTATTATAAATTTTATTAATAAAATCAACAACTAAAACACTTTTTTGAATAAATTCTTTATTTAATTTAAAGTACCGGCATGCAAAGTTACTTCTTCATGTGAAAGATGGCTCTGTGGTTTCGTCATTATTTACTTCCGTATTCATCGGCAAAACCGGCATTGCGCTGGAAATCTTGAATCTGAAATGATACTCGTTGTATAAACCGACCCCCAAACTCCAAGCCAAAAATCTAGGACGAAATTCTCGGCTTGTATTCCGGGATCTACGGTAATTAAAAACCTAGGAAAAAAATAAAGAAGATTGCAAATCATAACAGTAGCCTCTCTCTGTGTTTTATGCTGTTTCACGTTAGCCTCTGAGACTGGGTATTTCATCACAATTAATACCAGATTTAATCAAATTTAATATGAATGTACAGACTAATTAATTTCCTGGATTATGCTATACTGAAGAAATAGAGTTTCTAGCCTTGATTTAAATGTTAAGACCTTTTGAGGCTTCCATAACATTGTCAAGATGATAATTCTTGTGTTTATGGATCCTATAGCTACAGGCTATGCAGGACAAAGTTGGCATTGGCCAATCTACTAGGCTTTCATGGCACGCTAGGCCTGTTAAGAAAGCAGATTTAACAGGAATGCAGGCATCCAGCTGTGCCCACCTTGCATTCCAAACTAAGTGACTGAATTCAGTTTGTACCAGGATTTAACAATGGTGTAAATCACAGGCATGAAATGGACTCAAGCAAGGACAAAGACCTATAATTCATGGGATGACTACTAAGATGATCAGTAGAACTCACCTACTAGAAGACACCAGTTTTGTAACTGAAAGTGACTTTAATCAATCAGAAGTTTCATCCTTCCTTTTAAACTACATGCACCCCATCTCTCAAAGAATAGAAAGAAAAGGAATAGAATCAAAGAATAAGAGAGAATGGGGAGAAGCAAAGAGAAACTTGTAGAACTGTAAATTGTGATTTGAACTCTCTCACTGAAATTCTCTAGGGAATCCTAAATAATTCTGGGACTCTTCCCAGCGGCACTTTGTGCACATTCTCCAAAATGACTTTCTAAAATCTTCTCTCATATTGAATGTGATGAGCCACTCTTCCTTGGAGAGCTGAATTTGACAAACTCATATCCTTCTGAATCAGAAGCTGAGACCCAGTCTATCAAGCCAAAGCTGTGTACCAGTAGTCTGATAAGGATGAGAAGGCATGAGCTAAAATGAGTAATGACTTTTCTGTACGAAGAAGAGCAAAAGGCAAATTGAGGAAGCAGCAGCACAGCACTTGCAAGGATCATGCATCAAACAGAAAGAGTGCACTCCAATGCATGAAGAATCTTCAATGTGAACCCGGAGCAACAACAAAGCAACAACTCCACATCACATCGGACATCACACGTGAAGACTTGGTATTGAAAAACTCTTTATCTGTGCAAGAAAAAGTAGAACTCTAAATACCAGTAAACAGCCAGCCTATACTGTATATCATATGTCTGTCTGTCTGCGCCCAGTCTTACATGTCAACATGTATATGTATTTATCATATTTATATAATCCTTGTGTTTATCAATAAGTTGCATTATTTTCCTTCTTAGAAGGCAGAGTGCTTCCGGGTGCCCATGCAGCACTTCCGCCACAGCAGGAAGTGCTGCAGGAAGGTCATCAGGGAGCATCCGGAGCGCATCCGGGTGTATTATAAAAGGGTCAGCCTCACTCCATTCGGATAGCTGGAGTCAGGTGGAAGAGGATGGAGCTTGCGAGGAGTGGAGCAGAGGCGGCAATACAGAGAAGAAGGAAAGAAAGGACTGTGAGTTATATTTGTTGTGATTTGAGCACAATGTGTGAAGTGCAAAGAACTGTAAAGAAGAGAACTGAAAATAAAAAGCGTGAACTTGTGTAAGTGTGCCTCTTGTGTCTGTCTATGCCGGGGTAAGCGCTGGTATAGCGCCATCTACTGTCACAGTGGTTTGGTGTTTCAGTTATATACTTGTGTTTTGTGGGAGGAACCTTTGGTTGTGTGGCTGTTATGAATTAATGTCACATGTTATTTACAAGATCTGGAATTGAAAAAGTTAGCAAAAGGATGTCTGAATCTCATCGTCATTTTCTGAATTAAAACTTACTTTTGGTTTTGCTATTTATTTTGGCCCGTTTCCCCCATCATTTTGTTTATTTCCTATTGCTGCTATTTTGACATCCAGTTGATAGGGTGGCATCTTGTTTTGTTAGGGGTGTGCTCTCAGAGGTTGTGACCTTTGGTTCACAATATGATCGAGTTTGCAGATTCCAAACAACTTTTTTTTGTACCTTCAAGTTCTTTAACTTTTGCTTTTCTGTTATTTGACTTACAACGGTGGCCAAAAGTTTTGCCAGTGACACAAATATTGTGTTTTACAATATTTGCAGCTTCAGCTTTTGTGGTGGCAATTCACATTGTTTTATATAATTTTTTTGGACCTAAGAGGGCAGGGTCCCAGTTACCCAGTTGCGTGATCATTTGGGGCCTTTACCTTAGGCCATCTATATAAAAGCTTTTCTGGTTTCAGTCATGTTGCTGAGGCATTGAGCCTCCTGGCTCTTTTTTGAAGGGTTGCATAACTGTTTTGTATACTGTAATTTTTGAGCTTTTTATTATAGTTCATGAAGGGATTTTTATATGTCAGAGTTTTCCTTTACTTAGTCAACATTTACCATTTACCTATTTGGCTCTTTTGTACATTTCCTTTCTCTGCTTTTTTCTTAGTCAAATGCCATCTTGCTAAGGACCAAGAGAAGGAATCATCTTAATATTTAGTCCAATGTATTTTAATTGTGTGCTTTACTGAATGCAGGTTGGAAGCTTGCACTGATATAGCATGTTGCTGCACCCACCACATGATGAACCACCTCAGGATCCCAATTTAGGACCAGTGCAGCCATGCAACGGGTGACACCTCAGCACCACACCAGTTCAGATGGAATGGAACCAGTGTGAGGTTTTTTATGGTGGCTGGAGTGCCAATTCTGCCACCAACCTCCAGGTTTTCTCTGCAAGTTGAGGGACCTGTTTGCAGGACTGGATGCAGGTTAACGTCATACCCAGGAAGGAGCAAGTGCAGGTTAAGGGCCTTGCTCAAGGACACAACAGAGTGGAAATTACACATTTCCAGTTATACTGCAATGACAGATATAATTAAATATAGATTAACAGACAAATTAGCATCAACTTGATTAACATAAACAAACCCTGACAATAAAAGTCTGTTCATGTTACACTCTGAGATATTGCCAGTTGACAATAGAACAGAAGAAAACAAAACTAATAATGGCTTTCATGAAGAAAATGTCTATGGTTGATTATAATTGAAAAGTCATAGCTAAAGTCACAATAATATAATTGCATACTGAGAAATCTGATTAGAACAATAAATCTTTTCATCCTTGGATTCCAAGGCTCCTAGCATATAATATGGCAGTAAAGAAATGGCACCAAGTGCTACAGCAGGATGTAGAGAAGTGGAACAGAATAGAAGAAGGCCAGTAACATTGCGAAATGATTGTCAGGCCTGTGTTCTTCGTCTTTTGGCTGCTCCCAATAGGGGTCGTTACAGTTGGTCATCTGTTTTCATATTTTCCTGTCCTCTGCATCTTACTCTTTCACATACACTACCTTCATGTCCCCTCTCACCACATCCATAAACCTGCTCTTAGGCCTTCCTCTTTTCCTCTTGCCTGGCAGCTCTGTCCTTAGTATCCTTATCACAATATACCCAGCATCTCTTCTTTGCACTTGTCACACCCAGTGCAAATCTTAGCATCTTTAACTCTGCCATCTCCAGCTCTGTCTCTTGCCTTCTGGTCAGTGCCACAGCCTCCATCCCATATAACAAAGCTGGTCCTATAGACGTTCCCTTTCACTCTTGCTGATATCCATCTGTCACAAATTACTCCTGACACTCTTTTTGACTCATTCCACCCTGCCTGCACTTTCTTTTTCACCTCTTTTTCACAATCCCCGTTACTCAGTACTGCTGATCCCAAGTATTTAAATTCATCCACTTTCTCCAACTCTATTCCCTGTATCCTCACCATTCCACTGACCTCACCCTAATTTACACACATGTATTCTGTCTTGTTCCTACTGACCTTCATTCCTCATCTTTCTAGAGCATATCTCCACCTCTCCAGGGTCTCTTTAACCTGCTCCCTACTCTTGGGACAGATCACAATATCATCAGCAAACATCATAGTCCACGGGGACTGTCTAATCTTGTCTGTCAACCTGTCCATCAACATTGCAAATAAGAAAGGGCTTAACGCTGATCCCTGACCTAATCCCACCTGCACATTGTGTGAATCCGTATCACCTAACTTGCAGTCCTCACCACTGTCACACTTCCCTCGTACATATCCTGCACAACTCTTACAAACTTCTCTGTCACTCCCAGTTTCCTCATATAATACCACAACTCCTCTTGAGGCACCCTGTCATATACTTTCTACAGGTCCACAAAGATGCAATGCAACTCCTTCTGGCCTTCTCTATACTTCTCTATCAACATCCTCACAGCAAATATTGCATCATGGTGCTCTTTCTTGGCATGAAACCATACTGCTGCTCACAAATCATCACCTCACTTCTTAACCTAGCTTCCACTACTCTTTCCCATAACTTCATGCTGTGGCTCATCAATTTTAACCCTCTGTAGTTACTACAGTCCTGCACATCCCCCTTATTCTTGAAAATCTGTACCAGTACACTTTCCTCAGGGATCCTCTCACTTTCCAAGATTCCATTAAACAATCTGGTTAAAAACTCCACTGCCATCTCTCCTAAACAATCCATGCTTCCACAGGTATGTCATCTGGATCAACGGCCTTTCCATTCTTCATCCTCTTCATAGCTGTCCTTACTTCCTCCTCGCTAATCTGTTGCACTTCCTGATTCACTATCTCCACATCATCCAGCCTTCATTCGTCAGCCTCTCAAAGTACTCTTTCCATCTGCTCAACACACCTTCCTCGCTTGTGAGTATGTTTCCATCTTTATCCTTTATTACCCTAACCTGCTGCACATCTTTCTTAGCTTGGTAACTCTGTCTAGCCAATTGGTACAGGTCTTTTTCTCCCTCCTTAATGTCCAACTTCTCATACAACTCATCATACGTCTCTACCTTCACCTTGTGCCTTATCTCCTTGTATTCTTGTTTACTTTCTGCATCTCTCTGACTATCCCACTTCTTCTTTGTCACCCTCTTCCTCTGTATATTCTTCTGTACTTCTCCATTCCACCTCCAAGTTTCCTTTTCCTCCCTCCTCTGTCCATATTATTGGACATATTCATTTCAACTTATTCCCCACTCTCCTGGCTTCAAACAAAGTCCTCTTCACCTCCTCATTGTTAAGTCTAAACTAGCCTAGAATGATTGTGAATGTACCATAGATTGTGATAGGCTGCTCCGTGCCTAATACTGCTGGGAACAGCTTAAGCTGCCTATGACTCTGTAATGGACTGTGAATGTAGTAGTTAGATGGTTTGTTGTTTTGAAGTATTTTAAATCATATGAATAAGAAAAAGAAGTATCTTTCTATTAGCTGACTATATAGTCATATATTGAATATATAGTCATATATTGTAATTTAAGAGCAGGACCAATAATAATAAAGGGCACTGTGCCATGTACTTTAGCTTCAACTATCCTTATCTCTATATGACTGATTATCCTCCACCAGGCTGACGAAAGTTTGTTAAAAGGTATGCTCATTAACAGAGTATTGCATTTCTTTTTCATCATTAGAGTAGTGCAATCCATTTTGTAATAAAAGGACACCAGACATCTTAAAAAAAAGATTTACCTGTATGTCAAAGCCTAAATTGTCGATTCCATTATCACTCGATTTACAAGGTGTGGAAACCTGCACCTCTTCCATTTGGATGTCACCACTGCCTAGAAAAATGGATAAAGGATTTAATGAGTTGATAAATTAAAGCCTTTATTTGTTTCTGCACTTATAAATGATCTCCAGTTGACATGGTTGTATTTACTTTGTTGGTATTTTTTTTCACTTGATAAAATAAATACAATTGTGTTATAGAAAGAAAAGACAATTAATAATGCTCAACAAAATTATGAAACTTTGCAGAATTTACTGAAAGCTTGAATTAACCTTATGTCCACTGCATATAGTACTGACCCCTCCACCCTGTAGTCACCATGAAATACTGAATGGTCAGTTGAATAATAATATTAATAATAATAATAGTACATTTTGAGCTGTATGGGGCTCATAAATTCTAACTTAAGGCCTCCATTAAAACTGATTGTCAAATCTGGTGCAAGATAGGGGGCTCATGAGTCCATATATCAAATAATCATGCCACACTCTTACAAGAATCAGACTTGTAAAATACACTATTACTAATATAATATACTGTAGTTTAATGAAAACACAATATTACATGTAACATTATACACAGTGTTAAACACAAAACAACATACATACTGTATATAGCACTTGCAGAATTGTTTCAAATTCAGATTGCATTATTAAAATATCCTAATGAAAAACAGATAAGAAGAAGCTTTTATTTATTTTGAGTATATCGACAGCCCACTTTTAGGACACCAGAGACACATGGCACATGTGGCAGGGAATTCGATCACAAACTATAAGTCCACACCAAATGTCTGCAGTGGTGATGCCTCCTGTCCAGACGTCCTAAACAACTTCTATGCACAGTTTGATGCCCTGAATGACATACCTGCTAGGATATCCATCTCTCCTCAGGAAGAACAAATAGTGTGCTTGCCCAGTGCTGACATGAGAAGAACTTTATTGAATGTAAACCCACAGAAAGCTGCTGCTTAACAGACATCTTTAATATTTCCCTGAGGCAGGCAGTCATCCCGAAGTGCTTCAAAACCACCACCATCATACCTATGCCAAAGATGTCCTGTCTTTTGCCTCGATGATCATCACCCTATAGCACTCACACCTTTCATCATGAAGGGCTTTGAGAAGCTAATCTTGGTCCATGTGAAAGCCGGACTCCCTACGTCAAATGACCTTGGACAAAAGAGACACTTATACTAGGATACTTTTAATTGACTTCTGTTCAGCTTTCAACACCTTTGTCCCTCAGAAGCTTATAGAGAAGATGGGTCTGCTAGCCTACAACACTTCCTTATGTAACTAGGTCCTGGTCTTTCTGACAGAGAGACACCAAACAAGCCACATCAGAAACACCATCCCCAGTACCTTCACACTGAGCACTGGTGCCCCCCATGGCTGTATACTCAGCCCACTTCTGTTCACTCTACTAACTCATGATTGCATGGCTGCTTACAGCTCTAACACCATCATTTAGTTTGGGCATGAGACAATGAGAGTGGGTCTCATCAGCAATGGAAATGAGTGTTTATATAATTAGGATATGAAAAGTGGCAGACTGGTGTAAGTGCGAAAATCTGTCTCTTAATATGGACAAGACAAAAGAGATGATTGTTGACTTCAGGAATGCCCATGCTGTCCACATCTCACTGCATACTGTTGAATCCATGGTGGAAATGGTCAAGACCATCAAATTCCTGCATTTACACCAGGCAGCAGAACTTACTTAGTCAGTTAACACCACCTTTTTAGTCAAAAAGCCTCCACTTCCTTTGGTGGCTGAAGAAGGCAAGAATACCTCCCCCAATTCTCAACACATTCTACAGGGGTATCATAGAGAGTGTTCTATCCAACTGCATAACTGTCTGGTTTGAGAACTACAGTGTCTCTGACCATAAGGTCCTACAACAGGCCTCTCTTGGTCCTCTTTGCCTTACATTGTAGACAATGTGGATTAATAAAAATTTGAATCAATATCTTAAATAATAGTTGAACAAAGAATCCTGGGCTGAGGACCTTTTGACCTAGTCCAAAAGAGAGGAAGAAGATCTTGAGACTACACCTAAGTGCAATGTAACATTTGGTACTTAGATAAACAAGTCTAAAACGCCTTGAAGATTACTATCTGGGTGCGTTTGGGTGGATGGAAAATATGTTATTCAAACCAGCTGATGCTAAAAAAATGTGTATATCTGCAAGTATAAGAGTTCTTTGTGTTAACCATATGAATGCATTAAGATTGTTAGGGTATGTGATGTGGGAAAGTTAAAGGTTAGAGCCTGGGCGTAGAGAATAGCCGCAAGCTAAGTGGGAAGAGGTGGATGGAGGGTGTGCCAGCCCTTAGGAAGATGCACCCTGTCTTAATTAACAAAGAAGAAGCTACTCTACCAGCGAGGGAGGGCTGCCTGTAAAGCTGCAACGATAAGATAAGCTTTGCAGTAAGTGTGTACTGATAAAAAAAGGATATAAAAGCCTACTGTAAAGGGGGGGGGGGGGGGAGCTGTGATTAGAAACTGTCAATGACAAGCTGACAGGGTCTGCACAGATTTCTCTGCTCACCAAGAAAAGTAAGAATAAAAAGAATTCTGCTTGGTTTTATCAGTGTCTGCCTGCTGTTGTCTCGAACCTTTGTCCACAACAACTTTGCAAAGGGTTGTATCCGCAAAGTTTACAGCACTGTGAAGGACCACTCCCACCCCTCCTCCCATGGTCTCTTAGTCCCACTTCCATCTGGCAGAAAGTACTGCAGCATCCAAGCAAGTTCTGCCAGGTACTACAACAGCTTCTATCTCTTGGCTGACTGGACCCTAAGCTGTGTGCTGCTGCACCACCACAGATCTGCCCCAAATAGTGAATTTATATACAGTACATTTGTTACACTTGTCAGTGCTGTTGTTTTATATTAATGGTTTAACTGTTATTATTTATTTATTCATTTCAAATTATGACTATTTGCTCATTTACCTATTATTATTAGCTTATTATTTTTTTTTATCTATTATATCATAGTATAGTACTTTACCTGTCTTCGACTTTTCCTTTGTTTATGTATTTTACACTATGGTCCTGGGTAAAAACATTATTTTGTGTTACTGTATGCTGCAATACATTGTATGGATGGTATGACAATAAAGACACTTGACTTGACCACCACAATCCTGAAAGGGTTAAACAAATTATACAATGACTAAGCTAACGGATCAGTTATGGTTAGCAACAGGTATGGTGAATTGGGAATTACAAACATATAACAAAATGAAAATTCAGCCCTGATTATACATAATTCAGCCCTATTTTACCAACTCATGCCAATGCCACTGTATTTCAGATCTACTTGAAAAATTTTACCATGTTTTGTGAACACCTGAGTTTATTTCTGACTGATCTAAACTGGAGAATGTTACGCATTCTCCCTAGCATGACGTCCCTGACACTGTGAATGGGATGGCACTTTCTACAGTGAAGGCACTAGCTTATCATTCTCATTGAGATTTCAAGATATGGTTTGACAACTTCAAAATCACAAGTGATGTGATCTTATTTGTCTGAAACTCTTTCCTCGCCAAAATCACTAGTGCATGCCCAAATGAAGACAAGTGTCATTCAAATTGTAGATAATTTACTTAGGGAACAACAAAGATAGATAAAAGTCAAGTGCAATGATGAAGAACTGTGCACATTATTGATGCAGTTATGCACAGAAGTACACTACAAAAATGCAACAGACTTGTGCTTATGTTTTGTTCGTGTTTGGATCTACAAATGTCTGTGAGTCTGTATTTTAATTAATTTTATTTAGAATAAGAGGTGCAACATACTCAAGGATGAGTATCTCAAACAGTGCATGCACCTTATTCCGACTTTCCACAAGCTCGCCTTCAGTAATGTCACCATGGACCTGCAATGTCACACATTACACTAACAATATAGAATTGCAACATTGATTATAGATTCTCTGCAGAAATTTTTAGGACTGCTATACTAATGCTGGGTTGGGTCCGCTTTTGCTCTCAAAATAGCAATAATAATAGATGAGAGATTAAATAGAAAGCAAAAGAAAAGACGAGAAGTCGGGATTGAGGCAGAGTGGGTTTATTTGAGTGGAGGCAAATGGTCAGGGATGGCCAACACCATTACCTGTTGAAGGCAACAGTAGTGGACACAACCTACTGCTCTGAACATCTCCCAAAGAAGGATGGTGGGACACCACAGGGGTCCCAGGTGAATTCCCTACGTGGTGGTGGGAACCTGAACGAGAGACAAAGAATGACACTACTTGCCGAAGGGCATCTCCCTTTGCTGAGCAAACCTTAGAAGGTGAGCAATGGAGGTGCTGGCTTTTGATGGAAGCACCATGGCTCATGATTTCTTTTTAATAGATGGATCCTGACAGCGATTTTATTTATGAATTTTTTATTTGATTTTAACCACCACTTCAATATTGCTTTTATTACTGAAAATTTATTAACTTATTTATTGAAAAACTGCAGTTCACTGTTTGAAATGTGTTTTAAATTAAAGCAGAAAGCACTTTTGCACCTTACTCTTGCTGTGTTGTATCTTCACTGCCCAGCTGAGCTTGGACATGACTATTGACAGGACATAATAGCAACTGCAGCCAAGCCGGATCATCAGACACAGTTGTACAGAGTGGTTATCTTCGTTACCCTAGCCTTTGAGTCAGCTCAGACCAGCCCAGCCATTTCTCCTCTCAACAGTCTCTGACCAGTCTCTTCAACATCCTCTAAATTGCCTCTACCTGGATGTTTTTTTTTATTTTTCACACATATCTGAGGACTCACTAGAGATTGTTGTACATGAAAAATCCCAGATCAGTAGTTAAATAAATATTTAAACCAGCCCATCTGGCACCAGCAATCATGCCACAGTCCAAATCACTGAGATCACATATTTTTTCCCCATTCTGGTGTTTAATGCAAACATTAAATGAAGCTCTTGACCTTTATTTGACTGATTGCATGCATTAGACCGCAGCTACATGATTAGCTGATTGAATAGATAAGCAGGTGTACCACTGTTCCTAATAATTTGCTTGTTGAATGTATTTAGGGCAATAATTCCTGTTAACCGTTTATTCCTTTTTCACAATATACGTTAAGAATAAAAACTTGAAATGAATGCATAATAGAGCATACAAAAAAAATGACTGCTGTTATAAATTAGTCACAAGTAGCACATTGGCCTACCGGCCCAATGGATAGCCATTATTTTCCAAAAGTGGTCCTCAGGCTCACGACTTTAAGCATCAGTGCTTTACAGGCACCCACAATGCACCACAGTTAGTAGCACAGCCACTAATGGAGTGCCCACAAACGTCAAGAAGAACAAAATGTTTCCTTATTCTGGTACATCTTCACCTACGTTATATACACAATATGGATTCAGAAACTATTCAGGCCCCTTTACTTCTTTAAATTTTCCCCAAAGCAAGCAATATTCAATACCCCCAGAATAATAAAGCGAAAACCGTCAGTCATTTTCTAACCCACTTAGTTCTGAACAGGGCCTGCTGGAGCCTATCCCAGCTAGCATAGGGCGAAAGGCAGGAACAAACCTTGGAGAGGATTCCAGTCTATTGCATGGCGAGCACACACACACTCCAACCACACACAAGGGCCAATTTAGGATTGCCAGTTAACCTGATCTGCATGTCTTTGGACTGTGGGAGGAAACCCACACAGACACAGGGAGAATATGCAAACTCCACACAGGGAGGACCCGGGACATGAACCCAAGTCTCCTTACTGTGAGACAGCAGCCCTGCCACTGTGTCACTGTACCACTCAAGTGAAAGAAGAATTTTAGAAATTATAAATTTATTAAAAATTAAAAAATCAGATATTCAGTCCAATGTCATAAAAGCTCTTATCACTGGAATACTAAATGCTCGGAATTTGTGTCCATTGTGCACTGGATGTGAGTTCCCTGCCAGCATCAAAGCCTTGCTCAAATACTGACCGCAACACAGGCAAAAGTCAGAGATTCTACGGGAGTACAACTCTAATGCTGTGTTTCAAGATTTGGAAGGTTAACAATATGTCAGTGAGACCAAAAAGAAAGAGAAAATGGGAAAGACTTAGTGATCGGTAATTAGAATGATTAACGAAATTAATAAAAAGCTTTAGCCAATATGAATGTTGAGTTCCTACAACATTTGCTGTTAAATAGCATGGTGTCTGATATGTCATACTTTGATGTGAAAATAGAGTAATGTCAATAACAAAGCAACGAAAAGAACAAAACAATAAATTAAATTAATTTTCAAGGAAACCATCCACGGAAAACCTACCCCAAATGAGGTAAAAGTAAATTTAACCTGTAAATGTTCCTTATAAAAACAATTTGAACAGAAGGTCTGATTGAGTGTGTGATGCTAAATTAGGAGTCTTATTCCTTGATTTAAATGCTGATAACCAATAAGGATGTGTAAGTCAAGTTGAGTCACTTTATTCTCACATCACTTAACATGAACGTATTTACAGGTGAGTGAAAAACACGTGTACAATGTCCACAGCAATACAACAATAATAATTTGGAATACATATAATAAATAATTTTAAATATCAATTAATCAGTTGAACAATATACAAAATGAACTAATTACATAAGTAAACAGACATAACAACCACATGTATTCAATACGGTTCATACCAATAACAGAAAATGATGCAATGTTGCAATGAAATGTAGAGTTGAAGGGCCAGCAGTGTGAATGTGGGTGAATGGTGGGGTGTTGGTAAGGGTTAGCACCAGTCACTATGCAGCATCTTAACAGTGTCAAGGTAAAAGCTGTTCCAGAGCCTGCTGGTCCAGGATCTGATGCTACAATATTGTCTGCCTGTGAATAGTGTGAACAGTTCATGACTCGTACAACTGAGGTCATTGATGATTTTCCTGGGTTTCCCTAGACTTCACCCAACATATACAGTAATCCCTCGCTATATCGTGCTTCGACTATCGCGGCTTCACTCTATCGTGTATTTTACATGTAAGCATATCTAAATATATAATGCGCATTTTTCGCTGCTTCGCGGGTTCTGCGGACAATGGGTCTTTTTACTTCCTGTACATGCTTCCTCAGTTGTTTTGCCCAGTTGATTTCATACAAGGGAGGCTATTGGTGGATGGCTGAGAAGCTAACCAATCAGAGCATGCAGTTAAGTTCCTGTGTGCTGAATGGCTCAGCGACGGAGCGCTGAATTCGATTCCGCGGCGTTAACCAGGAAGTCTCGTCTCGCTCATTCAGCATCAACGTGTTTCACTGTATAAAGAGTTAACTTTTGTGCTCTTTTGTGTTTATCTTTGTGCATAGTCAAGCCCTTCATTATGGCTCCAAAAAGATCTCCTGCTACTGCTTTAGGGGCCGTGCCCAAGCGCCAACGGAAGATGTTAATGATTGCCAAAAAGGTAAACGTTTTGGATATGTTGAAGTAAGGGAAAAGCTACACCGCTGTAGGACGCCATTACGGCATCAATGAGGCTACGATTCTTTTTATTTAAAAAGTAGGAAAGGAATATAAGATCTACGGCCGCAGTGTCCTTTTAACCAGGGTGCAAAACGAGTTGTAAGTGGATGTAATAAGGCAGTAGTCTGGATGGAATCTGCTTTAGGGATTTGGATTGAAGACTGCCGGTTAGAAGAACAATGGCGGTGCTACACAGTCGCCTGAAGAGGCTCCTTTAGAAGGGCTGTAACGCTTTCCTTTGTTGTGCAGTAAAACTAAACTCATCGTTATCGGACAAGTCATCGTGTCATTGTTGGTGAGTAACCATAATTAATTTTCTACTTACAGTACTTAGTGCATGTACGTGCTTTTAGTGTCACTGTACACACATTTACTGTATACAATTTTTCTTGCATTGTACGTATTTATTGCTGGTGGCCTGTCTATCGTAATGGCTGTAACATATGTGATATCGGAGACACTCGATATCTTTAAAATAATATTTAGGTTTTACTGTATATAAACAGTGTGTTTACATACATAATTTCAATGAATCTTACCTAATATGTAAGAGAATACAAAGGGTTTATGCTGTGTAACTGTGCGGGGAATATTTATAAACAGTGTGGGAGAGTTTATAAGGGCTTAAAATATATAAAAATAACCATACAAACATATTGTTTCTACTTCGCGGATTTTCACCTATCGCTTGGGGGGGGTCTGGAACGCAACCCCCGCGATCGAGGAGGGATTACTGTATGTCTTGTAGATTAGTGAACATCACCACCAGTGATCTGTTGGACAGAATGGACTACCCTGTGAGGACAAGTGCAGTTTCCATACCAGGCAGTGACACATCTGCTTTTAGTGGTGTAGGTGTAAAATTACCTAACTTCTTTAGCCATGTGAGATACAAAAAAATATACACACTTAAGGACCTCAACTCACTACACCTCTAGGCACACGTATATCTCTCTATTATGAAAAAAAAATTTGGAAGGACTTGGAAGGAGACGAGACGTGATTTTCTCAGAGACACTTTAACATCCCACGAGACAAGGCAGTGAAACAAAAGGACAGCTGCTGTACAAGCTTTTAAATGTTCGAAGCGCTGTGCGACATTTAGATCACACAGCACAGCAGTAGCAGCAGTAGCAGTAGCAAGCCAGTAGCTGATCCGACCGCATCTCCTTAGTGTGCATTCAGCCCCCCTCTACACAATGCGAGTGGCAGATACGCGAAGTGGCTGGCACATAGTGTGCCCCAGGGTGGGGAGGGGGTGGACGAGCAAAGCGAGCAGGGGGCAAAGCCCCTTAGTACTACCACATTATAAACATCACATAATTCAGTAATAATTCAGAACAGTTGCTGAAGTAGAAAAAAAATCCAAAACTTTACATTGGGTTATCTTGACCTTCCCTTCTCCACATTTTAGTATTTCAATGAATGAATGAATGTAGCAAACTAATTGATGAGTACAACAACACATCTATGAGAAATCTTCTGACAGCTCAGTTAATAAACATCATTTAATCATTTGTAAAAGACTAATATCATTCTGAGGCAAAAAGTCAATACATAATATGAATGCTTTGGATTTTTTTTTCTTTAGCGCTACCAAATGTCCAGTCTCATAAAATTGATGTAATACATGCCTCTGACCGTACCCCACCAAATTAACCATCAAGGACTTATGTTTTTCCTTTAAATCTTTTTTATTTCAGTTGCGATTGGATTAAGATTGAAGTAAGGATGGTGTGTGCTGCATAGCAGAGGACAAAAAAACCTGGTGGAATGGGGAAGTATAGGAGAATATACAGAAGAAGAAGTTGGTGAAGAAGAATGGGATAGTCAGTGAGATGAAGAAAGTAGAAATGAGTACAAGGAGATAAGGCATAAGGTGAAGAGAGAGAGGTGTCGAAAGCTAAAGATAAGGTGTATGATGAGATATATGAGAAGTCAGTCACTAAGGAGAGAAAAAAGGACCTGTACTAAATTGGTTAGACAGAGGGACCAAGCTGGGAAAGATAAGCAGCAGGTTAAGGTGATAAAGTATAAAGATGGAAACGTACTCACAAGCAAGGAGAGTGGATTGAGCAGATGGAAATAGTACATTGAGAGGCTGATGAATGAAGAGAATGAGAGAGAAAGAAGGTTGGATGATGTGCAGACAGTGAACCAGGAAGTACAATGGATTAGCATGGAGAAAGTAAGGACAGCTATGAAGAGGATGAAGAATGGAAAGGCTGTTGGTCCAGATGACATACCTGGGGAATCATGTATGTGTTTAGGAGAGATGGCGTAGTAGAGGAAAGGTGAGGGTGCAGGTAGTAGAGATGGTAGTAGAGATGGCAAAGATGGATGAGTTTAAATACCTGGGATCAACAGTATAGAAGAAGAGAAGAAGAAAAGAGGAAGAACAGAAGAACAATAGAGTGCCTTCAGAATGGAGTGGGTGGAGAAGAGTGTCAAGAGTTATTTATGACAGACGGGTAACAGCAAGAGTAAAAAGGAAGGTCTACAAGATGGTAGTGAGACCAGCTATGTTATATGGGTTGGAGACAGTGAGAGTTAAAGATATTCTGATTTTTTTTTTAATTTATTTTATTGTAATCATTCCATACAAATCAATCAATTTTTACAAAAAGTAGGATTGAGAACAAGTTGACCCCCACCCCTGAGAGAAAGAGCATGGCCAACGGAGTAAAACTTTAGGCTTGTAAACATACCTAAATTGATAAGTTTGATAAGCCAATAGAGATGAATAGAGAAGAAAAAGAAATGCAGAAATAATAGCTTCCTGTGTGCTTTAAGAGCTTATTCTAAAATATTACTGATTAGATCCTGCCATGTTTTGAAAAAAATCTGTACAGATCCTCTAATTGAGTATTTGATTTTTTTCTAATTTCAAATAGTATAACACATTGGTTTCCCACTAACTTAAAAGAGGAGAGTTAGGATTCTTCCAGTTTAGCAAAATAAGTCTGCGTGCCAAAAGTGTAGTGAATGCAATCACAGTTTGTTTGTCCTTCTCCACTTTAAACCCATCTGGAAGAACACCAAACACAGCTGTTAATGGGTTAGGAGGGATTGTGACACCAAGGCTGTCTGAAAGGCACTTAAAAATTTTGGTCCAAAATGATGTTAATTTGGTGCAGGCCCAAAACATGTGACCCAGTGAGGCTGGGACTTGATTGCAGCGTTCGCAGGTTGGATCCTGCCCTGGAAACATTTTGGGGAGTTTCAGGCGAGACAGATGTGCTCGATATATAATTTTGAGTTGAATAATTGTATGCTTTGAGCATATGGAGCTTGAGTGATATATTGATTAAGAGATCTTTTTCTCGGTGTCCTCTTGGATCTTTGAAAGGGAGGGACTATAAAATTAT
>JANRMT010062829.1:1810184-1850175 GCA_026402145.1 Polypterus bichir lapradei | reverse complement strand
TATATATATGACAGCAACACTCATCACTCACAACAGTGACAAAACAATTACATTGACAATCATGTTACGTTATTTTCAAAATGTTTCCTTTTCTTTTTCATTGCTTCTTTAACACATTACTTCTCCGCTGCGAAGCGCGGGTATTCTGCTAGTTTTATATATTGCAGAGATGGTGTCTAAGTCCTTGAAATTGAGCAATATTTTTTCCAGCATGGACGTGGGTGCAAGATGAGGAAAATTGGGCAGGTTCTGCTTAACAAAGTTCCTAATTTGAAGATAGTGAAATAAATGTGTAGCTGGAAAGTTAAATTTGAAATGTAATTGTTCATAGGATGCAAAGATGTTGTCTATATAAAGATCTCTAAGTACGTTAATCCCAAATTTTTTTCAAATATTAAAAACTGCATATGCTTGCAAAGGTTGAAAGAGGTGGGTCTCTTGAAGAGGTGCCACAGATAAAAGCTTCTCCATCTTAAAATGCTTTCTACATTGGTTCCATGTTCTGAGTGAGTGAAGCACAATTGGGTTATTAGTATATTGCCGATAACTTGCATTAATTGGAGCACAGAGCAGGGAATATAAAGAAGTACTGCAGGATTTTACTTCTAATGTGGACCAGGCCTGTGTATGTTCATCTATTTGTGTCCAGGTTTTTATAGCTTGTATGTTTGCTACCCAGTAATAAAACTGATAGTTAGGTAGAGCCATGCCGCCTTCTGCCTTTGGTCTTTGTAGAGTCGTTGTTTGGATACGTAGATGTTTTGAGTTCCAAATAAATGAGTTATTGTTGAATCTAATTGCTTAAAAAATGATTTATTGATGTATATTGGAATGGATTTAAATAAAAAAAGAAGCTTAGGAAGAATATTCATCTTAACAGTGTTAAGATGTTATGATTTACATTGATTGTGATGAGGGTGGACAGGATTCTGATTAGAGGGTCAGCTCAGGTTGGATGGTTTGGAGGCAAAGCCAGAGAGGCAAGATTGCGTTGGTTTGCAGTTATTTTCCATCTGCAGAGGAGAGATATTGGGTATATTGGGAGAAGAATGCTAGGGATGGAGTTGCCAGGCAAGAGGAAAAGAGGAAGGCCTAAGAGGAGGCTTATGGATGTGGTGAGACATGCAGGTGGTGGGTGTGACAGAACAAGATTCAGAGAACAGGAAGATATGGAAAAAGATGATCCACTGTAGCAACCCTTAATGGGAGCAGCTGAGAGAAGAATATAGGCTAAGGCCCCTTTTTCAGCAGAGTCCCACTGTGAATACCCAAGTCACCCTGTTAGCAGAGTTAGCCATGTAACGGAATAATCTGCATGCAGATTTATACTGAATGTGCAATTCAATAGTCACAGAAAGCAACTAGTTCTCTGTATGTTCCATTGGTTGTGAAATTTTCCCACTGTTTAAATGTTATTTATAGGCAGAGAACCTAAATGATCTTTAGAGTGAATGGGCAGGTGGCAGCTCTGCCGAATTTGGAAAAAACATCTAAAGTAACTTTATAATTTGTCAGTGATATTTTGGTAGAATGTTAGTGGTTGTAGGTAGAGGAAGGTTCAGATTAGAGTATGAATCTAAACAAAAAGGAATGAAGAAGAAAATTAAAAAGATAAACTTTATGCTTGTTGTCCAGTGCTTTTACTTGCACCTTATAGGGCATGAATGTCACATTTAGTGATGAATATACTGGCTTCACTTCTAATTTTAGCTCCTTTAGCCCCTTTTAACAAGATATTTTATTTCCTATGTAGCTATAGATACTATAATAGCTTTTTTCATGAATAAACCTTTACACAACCTTACAATGTATAAATTATTGTAGCATTAAATTTAGTCCTGCAAAAATATCTACGGGTAATGAAGTGAGAACTTAAGTAAAATGACACCTTTTATTGGCTAACTAGAAAGATTACAGTATGAATAAATGAATAGATAATATGAAATGAATAAATTAATGAATAAATAAATTAATCATATAGAAGCATTATGTAATGTTTGTTAGTAACTATTAATGAACATTAAAATAAATATTACAAACACAAGAGTTACTATTTCATAACAAAAATAACTGTTTTAATGCATATGAACCAATAGTCATGTTAATGTTTGTTAGTGACTTTTATACTTTTATAAAGTGCTACCCATGTTTTAAAATTATCTTGATGATGTAGATGATAAATGAACAGAAGACAATGGAAAAGGGTTTAGTGATGGTTATACAAGAAATACATACAGTATACTAGTGTTTTAAAAGATATTTTATTTGTAAACCTAGCATAGTTTCTACCTTAATATTATTATAATACAGATAAAGTAAAGTCATCATTTTATCAGTTGATCAGTTTAAATCTTTACTATGACACCTTTCAGAATTGTTCAGTAAAACTGGTAACCCAATGCTCTGGAGTGAGTTAAGGTGGAGCCAAATGTATAATAGATGCGCCTGGAGAAAACAATGACTGAATTTTGCTTAAAAGTGGTTGAGAACATTTAGATAGCTTACCGAGTGTCAAAGTTCTAAACCAATCCGATGCTCATGAATTAGGTGCTCAGAATAGGAGTTGTAAATATGAACGGCAAAGAGAAATGGTTCGCTTGTTAACCCGGTTCTCTCTGATTATGATAAACTGTCTACAGCCAAAACGTCTCTTAAAAAGGTTCCTACTGAATGTATAAAGGTATGTCACATGTGCAGAGAGAATATTCCATGTGTTACAAATAAACATGATGCAAAGGAAGAACCTTCTGTAAAATCAGATTATACATTAGTATTTGAGGACATCAGTGAACTAGTAATAAAAGTGAACGATATGTTATCTTATGTGCTGTGTATGCCTTCAGTAGTTACGACGATTGTGTCAGAGTTGAATAAAAGGTTATAAGAATTGGCAGCTATTTTTGTGAAAATATGAATTAACGTATATACTTGAGCATAAGCCGACCTGAATATAAGCCAAGGTACCTAATTTTACCTAGAAAAACTGGAAAAACGTATTGACTCGAGTATAAGCCTATGGTGGGAAATGCAGCAGCTACTGGTAAGTTTCAATAACCAAAATAAATACCAATAAAATTACCATACATTAATTGAGGCATCAGCTCATTAATTGAGCACACAGCCCAGAATGAGTCTCACAGAGGCTGCAAAGCACCACACAGAGCCTGCAGCAGTTCTTCTACCGCCCGCAGACCAAACCAGGTACAGTGGAACCTCGGGTCACGACTGTAATTCATTCCAAAACTCTGGTCGTAACCCGAGTTGGTCATGACCCGAAGTAATAGGATTGTATGTAAATACAATTAATCCGTTCCAGGCTGTACGAACTGTATGTAAATATGTTTTTTTAAAGATTTTTAAGCACAAATATAGTTAATTACACCATAGAATGCACAGCGTAATAGTAAACTAAATGTAAAAACATTGAATAACACTGAGAAAACCTTGAACAACAGAGAAAACTAACACTGCAAGAGTTTGCACTTTAGCGCTACGAACCGCTGGCTAAAAATACTTTTTTTAATGAGTTTTAAGCACAAGTAAAAAAAAATGAACATTTGAAAAACCCGTAATTTAATAAACCACCAAGAAAAGTAACATTGCAACAATGCACGCTACGAACCGATCGCTGTAAACAGAAGTGAAGTGGAGGTTAAAATCCAATAGAAAAAAGTCTTCATTAAATACAACGAGGTTAAAACAATGCTCAAATCAATCTCTTTAAAAACAAGCCAGGTGCATTCTTTAATTGCCTTCTCAGCCTTATGCGGCCAGCCCTCTCTCTTGCACGCCCGTTTTTGTGTGTGTCTCTGTCTCGCACGCCCGTTTTTGTGTGTGTCTCTCTCGCGCGTGCACGTGTGTGTCTCTGTGTGTCTCTCTCACGTGTGTCTGTGTGTGTCGCTCTCTCTCTCTCTCTCTCTCCTGCTTGCTGCACAGGGAATGCACAGGGAGAGGCTGGACACGTGTGGGTTGGCAGGGGCAGTGGGACCTGACTCGAATATAAGCAGAGGGTGACGTTTTTCATCACTCGGCTTATATTCGAGTATATACGGTACAATATATTCATTCAAAATGAATGGTGAGTCACATCTCACGTTAAACGGAAGTGAAAAAGACTGCCATTAAGAGAATTAATAACAAAGAGCTGCTGGAGATGCAAATATCAGTACTCAAAACACCTGAATCAGTGAACATGCCTAATAAAACTGACTATGGACTTTACAAAACAATACTAGCCTTCATTTTATTGAGTTAATTTATTATTAAAATAGCCACATAAATTACAGTTAGGGTAAAGCATCTAATAGAGAAAACCATGACACACTGAAAAAAGGGCAATGGCAGGTTGTTACATTTACAAAAATGTATTTACTTTACCTGTACATTACATGTATTGTTTATGTTCCACTTTTGAATATAACTCGATCATGTTTACTTTACTGAATGTTGTGGGATGTACAATATACTAATTTCAGTCATTTAGGTAGAAGTCAAAATAGCTATATTTAGTCCTCACCAGAAATTAATACGCACCAAGCGGAGGTTGGGTAACTTGGGGGTGAAGTCATGTGACTTTCAAAGAAGCAACAGGTTGTGAGTTTGAGTTATTGTTGCTGGTTAAGAGCAAAAGGTTAGTGAAATAAAAGTTAAAAAAACACACACACACAAGAAGTATTCAGATATTTATTTAAAACACTTAATCACACAGACTAACCCTACTCTGTTTTGTGTTTTTCCTTGTATTCTCTTTTAATGTTTTATTAAAATATGCTCATTAACTACCATCACAAGTCAGTAAATGCATTATTAAGTTATCTAGATTTGCTCGCTTAGTACGGGTACGTTTACATACTTAAAAAAAAAAAGTTCTGACTTTCGTTACGGGTCAACTACTTTTAGCATTGCTGTTTATTAGTATTATCATAACATTGCTCAACCAGATAAATAATATTAATACAGACAAATAAATAATACACCTGAATACAATACAATGCAGTTGCCGAATTTGCTTGTTTGAAATTTAAAAAAATATTCACTTCTGAATAACGACGTTAAAATACTCTCTAAAATCTTAGCCAGACGGATGGAGAAAGTGCTCCCCTCGGTAATATCACAAGACCAAACTGGATTTATTAGGGGCCGGCACTTATCTTCCAATCTTCGACGCCTGTTTAATGTAATATACTCACCAACTAAATCAAACACCCCAGAAATATTATTATCATTGGATGCAGAAAAACCATTCGACATGATTGAATGGAAATACCTTTTTACTATATTGGTGAAGTTTGGGTTTGGCCCAAACATCTGTGCATGGATTAAATTACTGTATACTAACCCAGAAGCTTCAGTTTGCATCAACAACATTTGCTCAGACTACTTTAAACTAGAACGTGGCACTAGACAAGGATGCCCCTTGTCACTGCTGCTGTTTGCGATTGCCATTGAACCACTGGCAATACATTGTCGAAATACTGATCAGATAAAGGGGATTAGCAGAGAAGGACTGGAACAGAAAATTTCATTATATGCAGATGACATGGTACTGTATATATCAGACCCAGAAAATTCCGTGCCTGCAGTCTTAGCAGCACTCACAGAATTTCAAAAGATCTCTGGTCTTAATCTGAATAAAAGTGTACTCTTTCCAGTGAACTCTCAAGCATATAATATTAGATTAGATACCCTACCTTTTATCATTGCAGAACAGTTTAAATACCTAGGGGTAAACATCACAAGTAAACATAAAGCTCTATATCAACAAAATTTCACCGTTTGCATGGAAAAAATTAAACAAGACTTGCATAGATGGTGAACCCTTCATCTCACACTAGCTGGAAGAATTAACACTGTTAAGATGAATATTCTTCCTAAACTCCTTTTTTTATTTCAAAACATCCCAATATACATTAATAAATAATTTTTTAGGCAATTAGATTCGACAGTAACCTCATTTATTTGGAGTTCAAAACATCCACGCATCAAAAGAGCGGCCTTACAAAGACAAAAGGCAGAAGACGGCATGGCTCTTCCTAACTTCCAGTTTTATTACTGGGCAGCAAATATACAGGCGATAAGAACCTGGACACAAATAGAAGAACATACACAGGCCTGGTCCGCAATAGAAGTAAAATCCTGCAGTACTTCTTTGTATTCCTTGCTCTGTGCTCCAATAAACACACGTTATCGGCAATACACTAATAACCCAATTGTGCTCCACTCACTTAGAATCTGGAACCAATGTAGAAAGCATTTTAAGATGGAGAAGCTTCTATCTGTGGCACCCCTGCAAGAGAACCACCTCTTTCAACCTTCACAAACATATGCAGTTTTTAATATTTGGAAAAAATTTGGAATTAACTTGCTTAGAGATCTTTATATAGACAACGTCTTTGCATCCTATGAACAATTACATTCCAAATTTAACATTCCAGCTACACATTTCTTTCACTATCTTCAAATCAGAAACTTTGTTAAACAAAACCTTCCAGATTTTCCTCATCTTGCACCCTCATCCATGCTGGAAAAAATATTGCTCAATCTCAAGGACTTAGACTCCATCTCTACAATATATAAAATCATTTTACAATCCCTCCCTTTTAAAGATCCAAGAAGACACTGGGAAAAAGATCTTTCAATTAATATATCAGAAAAGGAGTGGAAAGTAGCAATGCAGAGAATTCACTCGAGCTCCATATGCGCAAAGCATACAATCATACAACTCAAAATTATATATCGAGCACATCTGTCTCGACTAAAACTTTCCAAAATGTTCCCAGGGCATGATCCAACCTGCGAACGTTGCAACCAAGTCCCAGCCTCACTAAGTCATATGTTCTGGGCCTGCACCAAATTAACATTATTCTGGATAAACATTTTTAATTACCTTTCAGATAGCCTTGGACTCACAATCCCTCCAAACCCATTAACAGCTGTGTTTGGTGTTCTTCCAGATGGGTTTAAAGCGGAGAAAGACAAACAAATTGTGATTCCATTCACTACACTTTTGGCACGTAGACTTATTCTCATAAACTGGAAAAACCCAAACTCTCCTCTTTTAAGTCAGTGGGAAACCGATGTGTTATATTATTTGAAGTTGGAAAAAATCAAATACTCAGTTAGAGGATCCGTACAGACTTTTTTCAAAACATGGCAGGATCTAATCACTAATATTTTAAAATAAGTTCATAAGGCACAGAGAATTTATTAATTTAGGTATGTTTACAAGCCTTAAATTTAACGCAGTTTGGCTTGCTCTCTCTCTCAGGGGTGGGGATCGATCTGTTCTTAATTTTTTCTCTTTGTAAAAACTTGATTGCTTTGTATGGATTGTAATAAAATTAATAAAAAAAAAAAAAAAGAAATTTAAAAAAATATATATATATTTTGTAAAAGAAGGTGCCAAGCAACAATTTTTGCACTTTATATTTTACTAATATTTAACATTTATTCTATAATATATCCAGTTATATAAATATAAATACATATATTTTATAATATAACACTCTATCCGTGGTGCATTTTGTGTTCATATTAAGTTATACATTGCAGTGTTCTTGTACAACTGTTGTATATTTCAGCTTTTGAATACTAATCTTTTGTATTTTTGTTGGTTTGCATTATTTTTACCAAGTAAAACTAGTTTTGGAATAAGCAAACATGTTTATTTCTTATTAAATAACTTTGAACATGAAATATAAAAAGATACTGGAACAAATATAATTGACAGCCTAAATAGGTTATAGCTAAGTAACTTGGTGAGGTGCATTTTTTAAAAGGTTTATAAAACAATTGTTAAAATATTACGCTTTATTGACATGTTCATTTAACATAATATAATTAGTATTACAGAGAATGAAAATGTTTAATTCATTTTACATAAAAATATCATGTTGTTTCAGAATATATTAATTTAGTGCATTAAGCATAATTAAATTATTTTTGATAAAAACAATTTTATCATGTCCAACCAATGGACATATTTTTTTTATTTTAATCTGACATGCCATTTTTTCAGTGCATATAATTATAAATATTAGTAGTCTTTTGACACTGAATTTGAAATTAAATTTCTAACAGAAAACCACAGCTTTGACGGAGCAGCACTCTGAATCTGTGGCATTTTGGTACAGAATCATACAGCACTGCATATTGAAATGACTGATGCTTTTAATAAATGTTTATGAGGTTCATAGCTTTATTTTTTTATATTTTATATTTTTATAAATTAAATTTTATAAACTAAAGAGCTCTCAAAGTGAGAATTGTTAGCTCAAAACACATTACTGATTTTAAAAGTAAACTTTCATAATTTTGTAAATTACAAACAGCTTAGAGACAGAAAGGAATTGTGTTCATTTCTTATAGTGATTTTTCTCTTTGTACTCTACATATGATATCTGCATTGTTTTCCTCTTAAACATTGCCAGTCAGCCATGTAGAAATTCATTTTACATTACCTCTAACTAATATTACTACTATTAAAAGCCTTAAGAATTTTCACTTCACTTTCACTCATCTTTTCATGATGAAGGTCAAAGTGCCAACAGACCAGGCTACTGTATCCTTAGCATCATTTTTGGGCTCCTCCTGAGGAATCCCAGGTGTTCCAGGCCATGCAAGCATTTTAATTCCTCCTGGAGGCACTGATTCTGCCCCAAGTATTTTCCAAGTGATCCCTGTAACACCTCTCCAGGAAAACCCTCAGGGGCATCCTAAACACAAGCATAAATCTGTGGTTTCTCTGAAGAGGCAGTGTTTCTACTTCAAGACCTATCTGTATTTCTGAACATCTCACCCTGTTTTACATTAAGAGTGAGTCCATGCAGCACCCCTGACAAAGAACCTCATTTCAAGCCACCTTTATTTGTGATCTAATTCTTCTGGGTTAATATCAATCTCTCATAACCATGGGTTGGGATGAGTATGTAAACTGAGGTTTTCCTTAAAGATTCCCCATTTTTCCACCACAATATAGACACAATGTTTGGCACTGCACATATTTTTTAGTTAATTGCAAATTCACCTCTATCCATACTTGTGAACAAAACCCTGAAGAACTTGAACTTCATGTTAGGAAACTGTTTACTACTTACTTGCAGGGAACAAGCAATTATTTTCTGACAAAGGACCATTACCTCATATATGAAGATGCAAATTCTCATCTCTGCTGCATTCACAACGGTCTGCATCAGCAGCAGGAGGAAAGAGGACAACATCACCCAGAAATAACCAAGACATATCTACTAGAATCCCAAATTAGACGCTCTTAAACTCTCAGTTGTATGCTGATATTTTCCCTATGAAAACCACAAGCAGAAGAGAAATCAAAGAACACCCTCGGTGGAGTTCACCAGCAACAGTGAAAAAACTTGACGTAATGCTAAGTATGCAAACACAATACTCAATGACAGAATGAAATGTACTATAGACTGAAATTCCATAGAAATGTAGCATCTTTGAAAAAATACCACCAGAGCATAACTGACATTGCTCCTCTTGGATTTGTGAATCTGCTAATGGATGGAGCCCACAAGCACATATCTTTTCCCCATCCTCGTGATTTTCCAGGTCCAAGACACAGTTTTTGCTATCTACACAAAATTGAAGGAATATAGTAACCAAAACACCAAATCCAGTGCTTTCAGTATTTCCAGGTGGATCTCACTAACCTCTGCAGCATTTCCACCACAGAGCATTTTAATCAATTCAGCAAACTAAACTACTGAAATTAAACCAACCCAAGCCGATACTTCTGGCACAGCCACCTCAGAAAAGAGCATATTCACCAAGCTTATGAGTTCCGCAAAAGTGCCCGTTCTGCCTCTTCATGATTTCCTAAGTTTAGGTTCACGTTTTTGCCAAAACATCATTCAAGCCACCTGGGCAGATTCCTACCTAGGTTTCCAGAGTAGCTGAATAGTTTGCCAGCACCTCTTCAAGGCTGTCCTTCTCCATGCCCACAACAATCTCCCCGAACACACAAGCCTTTGCTTTGGCCATTGCTGCCTCTTTTGGGCTGCACGTGCATCAAGTCATACAGGGAGACCCTCCTGCTAACATTGCAAAGAATATCTCTTTGTTGAACTAAATAAACTCTTTTATTACTGCTATCTTCTAGGTGTTTTCACCACGATGGACTCCAAAACCTTTTTGTCCACAGCTCCTTGTGGTTCTTTCCATTTCTATGGTATCACACAAGATTCATTTAATGTCTCTGGCATCTACTGAGATGCAGTTAAAAGCCTTAAATGTACTATTATTATTATTATTATCTTAAGCATCTCATTAGATATATGTAGTCATAAGTATTCTGTAAAAAAATTTATAGAAATTAAATAGCACCCATCCAACCAGCTATCTATCCATCCATTTTTTTTAAACTATTTATGCAGAGCAAGGTTGCAGGGAAGCAGGAGCCTTTCAGTAAACAATGAGCATGAAACCCATGGACATGGTGCCAGCCCATTGCAGGGTAAACATACACACACAAACACACATACATATATATTACAGGCCAATTTGGTCTTGCCAGTCTCCCTAACCTGCATGTCTTTGGGAGTAACCCAGAACACCCAGAAGAAACCCAGGTGGACATGTGGAGAACATGCTAACTCCATGCATGGAGCATCCAGGATACATCCTGTTTGCGAGGCAGTAGTGCCGCTGTGCTGCCCATAACTGAACTACCATTATAGTCAATCTCTAACAATACTAGTATCATTAGAAAATGTGTTTCAGAAGAAAAATATATTGTTAGGGCAAGAAAGAAAATATTTATATATATCCAGTTTTATAAGAAAATGGTGTTATTCTAAAGTGCATCAGAAGGTTTACTACTAGTTTTCCACTATAATTTCAGAAACCTATAATTCTCAATTGCATTATAATAAAGTTTTACAGTCTGACCTTCATGTACTTTCTCCAGTATAATTTATGTTTTATTGTAATTCTTTATTTTTGTTAATTCTTTCTTCACTTTGGCATTATGAATGTACATAATATGCATATTTTTTAATTCTATTAAACAAATTCCTACAATTACATTAAAACTACTTTCACAAATTTCAGTTCTCCCTAACTGATGTGTTACCACCATTCAGTTTTATATTCAGTTCTGTAGATGTGAATGAAACCTTTACAGTACTTACTCATTGTGTGGCTATCTCGTTTCACGGCAAATTCTCTCAAATGAAGAAGCCTCTACACTTTGTCCTCTGTTCCAGGAAGCTGATTGCTCCTCCTTTTTGTTTTAGAAAAAAAAAAACTAAAAACCATAGTTGTTAATGATTAACAAACAGTATTTCCTTGAAAGTGTGAGTATGATTCATGGACTGCTGTTAAGACTATTTTTTGGGGCATAGTTTATCAAAATTACCTAGAAGAGCTGTTAAAGGAATGAAAAGAATTAAAAATATATTGAATGCTGTACGTATTGCAAACTTTTGCCAGCTGGGTCAACCCACCGCTGTGAAAACAAAAAAAACATGAAGCCGCACCTCTTTAATACTGAAAACATGTTGAACCTGTCTGTATTATTTCTCCATTTAATGGTCAGAAATTGTGATATTTAAGAAGATTAATAAACTACTTCAGTACATTAAATATGCAAAAGTTTACATTTAGTGTAAACAAGTTCAATAATATGTATTTAATTTGTCAATAGCATGCTTTCCATTTGGAACCAAATAAATTATAAATAAAATAAAACAGGGTAACTCTATACATGCAATCTTATAAACATATAAAGACAGACTGTTTTTTTAATAGGTTTCTTAAAATTTCTGACTTTAATAATGTACATAAATATACAGTATAGTGTCTATGATATTGGTGATCTGACACTCGTCTGTCACTGATGATGCTGATATCATCCATCCATGCTGATGTCCCATCATGAACTCCAAGCACCACTACTGGACACTGAAAACAGAAAGTAAATGGAAAAGGCTCAATAACTACTATATTTAACAACCTTTACATTAATTAAAGAGCAGAATGAACAACCTTACCTTCTGATGTAATAGGGCTGCTGTAATAAAATAACGAGGCTTCAGCTTCATTTTGTGAATTTTACATGCTCTTCTTAAGTGTGCATGGAATTTGTCTGCAGGTGAATTTCCTCCCGTATTATAAATGATGGCTTGCTTAAATATCTAAGGTTGATTGGTGCCTCAGTGCTCCTGGGATAGATTTTGGTCCTTACCTAATCTGAGTGGATACTCAACTGAATATCTGCAAAAAAGCATTAAAGGTTTCAACAACCCAACCATCAAGTTGGTTGGCACAGTGGTACGAAGGTTAGTCACGGATCTTAGTTTGAATCCCTACCCCGCACAACATGTCCGCAGCTTAAGTTAAAGACAAGTCTGAATTTAGTCAAGTTTGGTTGCATTTTTGATTTTGCTCTGAGAAATATAGGCATCCCCATCCAGGAAAATCTTGTAGGACAAAATCAGACATACTGTTTGATTTTATAGATAATGATCCTGGGATATTTGTTAGTTGTGCAAACTAATAATCTAAAACAGTAGACGTTTTGCTTCTATTCCGCAGACAGAGCTTGATCCTTTCATGAAAAACACTTTCTAAAGAGTAACAACAGATTCATTCTTTAGGCTCTCTTGCCTTAGTATTCAAAGTTAAGAACCCTTCCTTTGGTTCAGCACCCAGCTCAACTGAATGGGAGTTCCTCACTTGCTGAAAGTGAACTGCCGATTGTAAGCACTGCTCCCACTGTTGTTCTCACTCTGGTTACCTGTCTTGATGGGTCACGTGTTTTTCGGAGACCTTGTATGGCAGAGCATTCTTTAGTTTACTTCCAGTGGCTTTTTATGGGCCTTGTCTTTTCCTTGAAGCTTCCATTTTGTCCCTGCAATAGAGCATAACATGCTTTGAGGCTCCCAAAGTTCTTTGTTGTTCCCTAATAGCAGTGTTATATATTAATGAAGTGGACACACTCACTATGTATATGTACAGTCTGAGAAAGAGTGTCTACCTTCTCTGCCCCATGCATCCAAACATCACCATCATCACAGACAGGAAAAAGAAACCAGGGCAGACTGCAGTCACATCAAGGTATGTATTTTGCTACTTGATGTATTTCTTATTTTAACCTAAATAAAAAAAAGCAAAAAAACTTAGCAATACTCAATGCCCCTGTTTTGTATTTGCAATGCATGGGCAAGAAAGAAGGTAGTTAATTATGAACTTGGCATGAGAGCTTTGAAATATCTGCCTGATGGTCAGATTATTTAAGCAGATTACAGATAGCTCTCAACTTAGTTGTGAAGATGAAATGCATCTCAGCTAAAGATCAGTAGATGTTAAAACAGTTTTGCAGAGGCTCTGGGAGTAACAGTCTTATTATTATTCTTCATCTGGAATATAAGAAAGACAAATCACTTTCTTTCTCTGAATTGTTACTGTTACTGAGGTCTTACAATATAAGCATTATCAGTAAGTCTAGTTGGATGAGGCAACATCTTGACCTTTCAAAGTCAAAATTTCAATCTGGTTCTTACCGGAAATAGTATATCATAAGTGAGCTTGATATACATGGTTTCCCAAGTGACTCACAACCTACTATGAATTTGCAAAAAGGGATTGCTCATCTTAGGTCTCAGCTTGCTTCCCTTAAAGCTTCCAAAAGTGAACTTTCAAATGGCCAAAAGACCCCAAGCCTGACAGTGAGAGTGGGGACCCACTCACCCACACTAAGACTAAAACTCCAATCAATACAGACCTAAACCATGGCATTGTTTCAGTTGTGGTAAAGTTGGGCATGATTTCAGCAGTGATGACAGTACTTTCTGCTATGGGACAAATGGAAACAAATGGAAACTAATGGAAACGGGTGTCTCTCACACTTCCACCCCTAATTCTGTGTCTCAATTTACTGTAGCATCTGCGGAAGCTGTGCAGCAGACTAAGTTAACTAAAGGACTTATTGGCCATAAGTGCAGTGAAAATGTGATTGCCTGTGATGTGAATTGTAATTGTTTTCTTAATACATGCTGCTAGGTGACAACCAATATCTTGCTTATTTTACAAAGATATATTGTCCAACCTATCAATCAAATCTACTGACAGCTTACTGGAAGATGAAGGAGCTAATGGCCAACCAGTTCCTCATTGATGGTATGTTGAAGTTGTGTGACTTCGAATGACCTCTTTGAGATTGAACCTACAGTGGATACATTGGCCTTAGTGGTTCCTGACATTTGTACCAGCAGTTTTCCTATTTTGTTTGGCTTCAGCACTAATAAAGTGCTGTATGATCAGTACTGTTGCAGGAATGTTTCAAGAACAAGAATACTTGCTTATGGTTACAGACAACGTATTAAAACCCTTACACTTCGGAGGAAGCAGTGTATAATGGACCATGTTGGTAAGCTGAGTGTAAGAAAAAAGGCAAAGATGATGATTCCAGCAGAATGGAAAATTCTGTTAAAGGCTGCATTAGTTCTAGTGCTGCTTGCAGAGAAATGTAGCTGTTACTTGAGCATCCCACATTGTCATTCTTTCCTGGTGGAGTCTTTGTGGACAATTGCCTTGTTACCCTACCAAGTCAACCTCCTTACAAGTTATCAGTTTGGGTTAAAAATGAAACTGATCATGATGTGTCTCTTCCTAGGAACTGATTTATTGCTCAGTAAAGTGTTTCTTATGATGTGGTTTCCAGCTCTTTCTTCGATTGTACAATTCCTTTTAAAATTGGATGTTACAGTTTATCTTCTCAGTCCCAGAGTGCTGCCAGGAGCCTGACAAGCCATGGACTGCATTTGTATGTTCCCTGGGTTTTGGGAGTTCATTTGCATACCCCATGGGATATCCACTGCCCCAAGTACCTTTCAGAGACTGATGGAGAAGGGTGTGGGAGATATTAATTTAAAAGGAATCTTTGTGTTCCATGATGATTTGATTGTGTTTATTAGAAGTTTGGTGGAACATGACGCAGGCGTGCACTCAGCCACTTAGGGAGAATGGGTTTAAACTCTCTCCAGACAAGCACACATTTTTCCAAACTTCAGTACACTATTCAGGTCATATAGTTTCATGGCAAGGAGTTCACTCTAAGATTTTCTAACCCTTAAATGACCTTACAGGGAGGTATTCAACCTTGCAGAAAAGAGCAAAGGTCAGCCCAGCCACAGAGGATGCACAAACCAGTGTGTTTCTTCGTGCCGGTCCCAAGCCCGGATAAATGGGGAGGGTTACATCAGGAAGGGCATCCGGTGTAAAATTTTGCCAAATCAATATGTGGACAACAATAAAAATTTCCATACCAGATCGATCGAGCCCTGGGTTAACAACGACCACCACCAATACTGTTAGCCAACAGGGTGCTGGCAGAAATTGGGCTACTGTTGGCCGAAGAAGAAGAAGAAGGAGAAGAAGAGTGGGGAGATGTGTCCGGAGGCAGAAGGAGAGGAGTAAGGTAAAGAGAGTGGAACTGAGGGTAGGAACTTTGAATGTTGGCAGTATGACTGGTAAGGGGAGAGAGTTAGCAGATATGATGGAGAGAAGGAAGGCTGATATATTGTGTGTGCAAGAGACTAAATGGAAGGAGAGTAATGCCAGGTGGATTGGAGGTGGATTCAAATTGTTCTATCATGGTGGGGATAGGAGGAGAAAAGGAGTAGGAGTTATTCTGAAGGATCAGTATGTCAAGAATGTTTTGGAGGTGAAAAGAGTGTAGACAGATATAATGATTATGAAGCTGGAAATTGGAAATGTGATGATGAATGTTGTTAGTGCATATGCCCCACAAGTTGGGTGTGCAATAGATGAGAAAGAAGATTTTTGGAGTGAGTTGGATGAAGTGATGAATAGTGTACCCAAGGGACGAAGATGGTGAGTGGAGCGGATTTCAATGGACATGTTGGTGAAGGTAACAGAGGAGACAAGGAGGTGATGGGTAGGTATGGTGTTAAGGAGAGGAATGAAGAAGGTCAGAGGATAGTGGATTTTGCCAAAAGGATGGGCATGGCTGTAGTGAATATGTATTTTAAGAAGAGGGAGGAACATAGGGTTACGTACAAGAGTGGAGGAAAATGCACACAGGTAGATTACATCCTATGCAGAAGTGTCAATCTGAAGGAGATTGAAGACAGCAAAGTGGTGGCAGGGGAAAGTGTAGTTAAGCAGCATAGGATGGTGGTCTGTAGGATGATGTTGGAGATCAAGAAGAGGAAGAGAGTGAGGGCAGAGCCAAGGATCATATGGTGGAAGTTGAAAAAGGAAGACTGCATAGTTGAGTTTAGGGAGAAGGTGAGACAGGCACTGGGTGGTAGTGAAGAGTTACCAGACAGTTGGGCAACTACAGCAGAAGTAGTAAGGGTGACAGTAAGACGTGTGCTTGGCATGACATCTGGACAGAGTAAGGAGGAAAGGGAAACCTGGTGGTGGAATGGAGAAGTACAGGAGAGTATACAGAATAAGAGGATGGCAAAGAAGAAGTGGGATAGTCAGAGAGATGCAGAAAGTAGACAAGAGTACAAGGAGATAAGGCGCAAAGTGAAGAGAGAGGTGGCGAAGGCTAAAGAAAAAGCATATGATGAGTTGTATGAGAGGTTGGACACTAAGGAGGGAAAAAAGGACCTGTACCGATTGGCTAGACAGAGGGACTGTGTTGGGAAAGATGTGCAGCAGGTTAGGGTAATAAAGGATAAAGATGGAAATGTACTCACAAGCGAGAAGGGTGTGTTGAGTAGATGGAAAGAATACTTTGAGAGGCTGATGAATGAAGAGAATGAGAGAGAGAAGATGTTGGATGATGTGGAGATAGTGAATCAGGAAGTGCAACAGATTAGCAAGGAGGAAATAAGAACAGCTATGAAGAGGATAAAGAATGGAAAAGCCGTTGGTCCAGATGACATACCGGTGGAAGCATAGAGGTGTTTAGGAGAGATGGCAGTGGAGTTTGTAACCAGATTGTTTAATGGAATCTTGGAAAGTGAGAGGATGCCTGAGGAGTGGAGTAGAAGTGTACTGGTGCCAATATTCAAGAATAAGGGGGATGTGCAGGACTGTAGTAACTACAGGGGGATAAAATTGATTAGCCACAGCATGAAGTTATGGGAAAGAGTAGTGAAAGCTAGGTTAAGAAGTGAGGTGGTGATTAGTGAGCAGCAGTATGGTTTCATGCCAAAAAAGAGCACCACAGATGCGATGTTTGCTCTGAGGATGTTGATGGAGAAGTATAGATAAGGCCAGAAGGAGTTGCATTGCGTCTTTGTGGACCTGGAAAAAGCATATGATAGGGTGCCGTGAGAGGAATTGTGGTATTGTATGAGGAAGTCGGGAGTGGCAGGGAAGTATGTAAGAGTTGTACAGGATATGTATGAGGATAGTGTGACCGTAGTGAAGTCTGCGGTAGGAGTGACGGATGAATTCAAGGTGGAGGTGGCACTACATCAGGGATCGGCTCTGAGCCCTTTCTTATTTGCAATGGTGTTGGACAGGTTGACAGACGAGATTAGACAGGAGTACCCGTGGACTATAATGTTTGCTGATGACATTGTGATCTGTAGCGATAGTTGGGAGCAGGTTGAGGAGATCCTGGAGAGGTGGAGATATGCTCTAGAGAGGAGAGGAATGAAGGTCAGTAGGAACAAGACAGCATACATCTATCTATCTATCTATCTATCTATCTATCTATCTATCTATCTATCTATCTATCTATCTATCTATCTATCTATCTATCTATCTATCAACAGTACAGTGTAATGGGGATTGTGTAAGAGTGGTGAAAAAGATAGTACAGGCAGGTTGGAATGGGTGGAGAAGAGTGTCAGGAGTGATTTATGACAGACAGATATCAGCAAGAGTGAAAGGGAAGGTCTACAGGGCAGTAGTGAGACCAGCTATGTTATATGGGTTGGAGATGGTGGCACTGACCAGAAAGCAGGAGACAGAGGTGGAGGTAGCAGAGTTAAAGATTTGTTTTGGGTGTGATAAGTCTGGATAGGATTAGAAATGAGTACATTAGAGGGTCAGTTCAGGTTGGACGGTTGGGAGACAAAGTCAAAGAGGCGAGATTGCGTTGGTTTGGACATGTGCAGAGGAGAAATGCTGAGTATATTGGGAGAAGGATAGAGCTGCCAGGCAAGAGAAAAAGAGGAAGGCCTAAGAGAAGGTTTATGGATGTGGTGAGAGAGGAGATGCAGGCGATGGGTATAACAGAGCAAGATGCAGTGGAGAGAAAGATATGGAAGAAGATGATCCACTTTGGTGACCCCCTAACGGAAGTAGGCGAAAGAAGAAGAAGAATAGAGCAAAGGTCAAAACATCTGATGATCAGAAATACTTTAACCCCAAAGAATCCCTTGGTGATCACTGGACATTTTCATGTCATGATGTTTTTGAACTGATCATTAATACATTAACAACAGAGACAATCCTGGGTTTTGACAATCCAAAATTGCCTTATGTGCTTCACACTGATGCTAGCACTACAGGACAGAAAGCAGCTTTGTATCAGGAGCAAGTTGGAAAAATCTATGTCATAGCCCATGCCAGTAGAGGCTTATCAGGTAGTGAAGCAAAATACCTGGCACAATAAGTTAAAATTTTTGGCAGTAAAATGAGTAGCTGTTGAGAAGTTTCACAACTATCTTTATGGTAATAACCTAACTGTAATCACCAATAACAATCCTTTAATTTATGTACTTACCTCAGCAAAGTTATCATCAGTTGGCTCTGTGAACATTCACTTTTGACATCAAATTTCGAGCCAGGAAACAAAATCAGGGTGAAGGCAGTCTCTCAAATCAACCTCAGGGTCAAGTGATTAATGATTCAATTTCACAAGATCAATTCAACTGATTACATCACATCACTTACCATCTTCTCCAGAACGTACATTTCTTTCTGCTGATGCAGTTGTGGTTGTCTGCAACAGACATTTTCTTAGTGTGTCGGAGATGGCTGGGGTGATGACCCTGCCGGGACGCCTAGGAAGACCGGAGGAGGGCTTATGCCTTCCCCAGACCATGTGGGGACGACCGCCCTGGGTACAGAGCTTAGAAGCTCAACCCTGTAGAGGCCCGTGGTCACTGCCAGGGGCACCCCCGTGCCTTTGGAGCCCTGGACCTCGGCACTTCCGCCATACCTAGAAGGGCCGGGGGGAAGAAGACTGGGGACACCCAGAGTGCTTCCGGGTATGCAGCCGGCACTTCTGCCACACGGGGGCGTGTCGGTGGGAGATTGCCGGGAAGCACCTGGAGCACATCCGGGTGTGTATAAAAGGGGCCGCCTCCCTTCATACGATGGCGAGAGTCGGGAGTGTAGTGGACGAGGCCTCTGGAGGAGGCAGGAGGCGGCCTGAAGAAGGAAAGAGGCATTGTTGTTGGCCAGGACTTTGGGGACTTTTGGGTCTTGTGTGCACTTTGAACTTGTAAACAGTTATGAATAAACGTGTGTTGGGTGACATTAACGTGTCTGCCTGTCTGTATCTGCTACCACAAGTGATATCAGTGGTGATTTACTTTCAGTCATGTCGGACGAATCTCTTGCACTCCACCCTAAAGCTGTACTTGATGACCTTGAGTATGACTTTGGAACTTTAATAACATCTACCTTTAGCCAGAATAAGCTTATCAAGGACTAGAAAACTGATCCTCTTATTACAATACAATGCAATTTATTTTTGTACAGCCCGAAATCACACAAGGAATGCCACAATGGGATTTAACAGGCCCTGCTTTTTGACAGCCCCCCCAGCCTTGATTCTCTAAGAAGGCAAGAAAAGCCCCCAAAAACCCTTTTAGGGAAAAAAAAAACCAGAATAAACCTTGGGAAAGGCAGTTCAAAGAGACACCCTTTTTTCTAAAGACAAGAACAGGTGGCATGATTTTGTCAAACCACTCACTCATGCTTACAACTACAGAAAGAATGAAGTCACCAGCTTCTCATTATGTGAACTGATGTTCAGTAGACAGCCTTGACTGCATATTGACATTGCCATTTGTCTACCAGCACAAGGTAATCAGTCAATCAAAGTATTTGAAAATGTTAATAATTTGCAGCAAAGTTTTAAGCATTCTATGAAGAATGTTCAGGAAATCACTTATTGAAATAAGAGATGGAGACGTTTTGATTAACTTGTGAGGTAATTCACCTTAATGGGAGGAGATTGTGTTTTGGCTGGAAATGTATGTCTGCGTGGTAAGCATAAGTTAGCTCACCGTTCATAGAGCGCTAAAACAGCTGAACGATTTGCCTCTCCAACCAAAGGGATAGAATGATCCTTGTGGAGTTCTGATTGGAGGAATAGATGAAGAACTTACTGACTTCAAACCAAATCCACAACATAGAACAAGGCAGAGATCTGTGCAAATGTTGACTGAAGAACGTTCAGAATCTGATGAGGGTGAACCATACTACTACCTAAGACATACTCAGAGTATGCAAAACATTTACAAAGACATGTGAAATCCCATTGACTCCCAGAAGCTCTACATGCAGCTGTAACGCAAAATCTACCGATTATTCACCAGCACAAACTGGAGCAGAACCTTCAGAAGATGTTCACTTGCCTAAAGCAGTTGAAATTCCCTTTTATTTAATACAAAAGGGAAGGCAATTTGCGAAACAATTTACCTGTCTTTGAGCCTGAGATGGAAGATTATTTTGAGAAATTTGAAGAAGAATCTGCAATTGATAGATACCTTCTTGTTTCTGTGCCAGACACAGAGATCTCTGAACTAGAAAGGCTACCTGGTCCCAGCTGGGCTGGCGAGTGGGCACTAATTTCTGGCGGTCCCCACAAAACAGCAGGTGACTGAACATCTAACATCAGGGGTTACTGGGCAGCAGGCAGCTGGGCATCTCCCATCAAAGACAACTGAGCTAAAACATACAAGCTAAGAGGTGAGTTTTTTTTGTATGCGCGCCTCTAGTGCTTTGGAAGTCCTAGACTGTAACTCCAGTGTGTCCCCTCGAGGGGTCACAGACAGCAACTCAGGTTTGTCCCCTCCAGGTTCCACAGGCAGCTACTCAAGTAATTCCACTGCAGGGGTAATGGGCAGTAACTGGGGTTCTCCTTCTGACATCTCCCATGAGGCTAAAGAATCAGGCAGATGACCAACTGAATGGGGAAAATGGCCCGAATCAGCAAAATAGAGAGGTGAGTGTACGGAGAAAGTATTCACCTTCGTACAGGTTAAGTCCGCTAGTCTCAGGCTTATTAGCACACTTCAGTAGCACACCTCCAGGGAGAACATTGGGACTTTGGCAGCAGGCCTGTGACACTGAAGACCTGACCTCTTCTAAAACGTCCTTGTCAAGTTCCAGAGACAACTTCTCTGCTTCAGCACTTCCTGGTAACACTCTGGAAGCAACACCACAGTTCCTACACTTCTACGGATTGGCTTACATGCAGCAGTACTCTTGTTTTTTCTTGCAGCAGTTTGCTTCATGATTCCATTTATTCTTGGAGTAGATGTCAGATGTCAGCGTACTCTCAACGACATTCAGAGCCTCTTTGGCAATTCCTGGATGGCTCTCAGCAACTTGTGGAAACGTGAGTATGCACCTCCTCTACCAATTAAAAAAAAAATCATCATCTTCTTTGCATATTCTGGCCAGGAAAGTTAATGCTTAAACTAGTTTATCCTGGATTTCTCTCAAGTGGTTACAGGGTCATAGATGCCCAATTGAAGACAAGGCATCTTCAGGGGCATCTCAATCTAGTGAATTTTTCATTTTTCTTCTTGCACAATGCTGTTGTAAATCTTACTTTTTTTGTTCATAGTGGTTATTCATGTTATTAAGAACTTGGGAGCGTTCCAAACCACATAATCCAAAAAATACCCACAACAGAGCAAAAACTGTCAAACCTGGCAAGTAACAAGAGCAAACACACAATCTTTACATATACGGTAAAAAGATTCATTTTTCACAAGAAAAACGTTCTTTAATAGTGGTAAGACAAATCCAAAAGCAAGCAAAGTTCCAATAGAGTATCCAAATTGAGGTTGAAAGACAGAAAACCAAGATCAAAAAATCCAATAAATCACAAAGCAAAATAGAAAATACAAGAAACCTCACTCACTCCCTAGCATATTCGTATTAACAACCAGGAACTGTGGGAGACCCAACCCGGTTTATTGGTGACTGGCAGATGGCCCCACCTCTTCGGGGACCACCGACAAAACACATGGAAAATAACACAGGCAAAGAAAATACAGCAGATAATTAACAAAACATTAACATAAATTAATGGCCCAACAAATAACAAAAAGGACATAAAACATGCATTTGAACCCCAGCCAGGGGAGGAACACTAGCTGAAATTTAACAACTTGAACTTTGCAAAGTGGTCTTTCAGGGTTCTATTTTCACTCTTCATAAATAAATTCCTCTTTACACAATTACATTTTATAAAAACTAGATTAGTATCCTTTGTTTTGCTGATCCATTAACAGCGTTCCAAAGAATAATTTGTAGTGGTCAGAGATGCTATAAAACTCTCATGTATTGTACATGTTGAATTAGGACTCATTATGAAAATTGTCCCTGTTCTCTTACATGCTACCTGTGATATGTATCTAGAGAATTATGAAAACCTTGAGGTAAGCAAGTCCATGATTATATATATCTATATACAGTATACTGTATCATCCATCAAAGCTTGGTAATCCACGGTGAGCCTCCAGGAGCCATTCAGCTTGTATTGTAATTGAATTATCTTAAATTATGCCATCTTTCTCTATCCCTTCCAAGGCTTAGACTGGTACTAGATGCCGTTTTTGAGGACATGGCTTTATATGACAATGCTTCATATCCAGTTTTCCAAAGTCATTTTTGTTTTTTACCCAGGCTGATAAAGAGGAAATTTTTTTTACCATCTTTCATCTTTTTGCATAAATGTTCCGTTAGTAAAACATTTAAGTGGCAAGTAACACCTCCTGTTTTAAACTGCAACTCACTATTTAATTGTGTAATATCATGTTTCATAGTTATTAATATTTTGTCATCTTCTTCATTCATTGCTCACAACTGCTCTTCTTGATAGGTGGTCTGCTTTTAAAAATTCTCAGAAAAACCTGAGTCATTATTTTTCATAAACGGAAGTGAATTTCAGCTTGACTGGACATTCTTCCTCCTGAATTGTTTTGCCTAATATCCAGGTTTCACACAAAGTTAACTCTGTCTCTTTCTATATTACTAATTCTCACATTTCTAATCTTTAGTTGGGGCAACCTTCTAAGTCAGGCCTTTATGTCTTGAATTTTCTTTTTAAGAACATATCAAAAAAATTGCACAATATCAAAATCTGCCTCATAGCATTACAAAATTATTAAAAATGTCACAACTCACAAGCATCTAAATCCTTAACTGTTGTTTTATCATTTTTAAATATAAGAATAAAAAACTACTAAGGACTTTTGTATCCTATGGATAAATCCCATGTATATTTCTGATTTTCTTTAGTTAGTCAATACACTGCCTAACTTGTTTTTTAACATGATGTTCTTTTACTCAGTATTTTGTATCTTCTCTACTAGGGAGCACATACAGTTCTTGACATTTATTCCCATTTGCACCATCCACATCTACTTCTACATCCTTTCTTTCATTTGATATGGAATCATATAGCCTAGACCTGTACCGTCATTGCTATTGTTATGTAAAGCATAATTGCCATCCTTTACAATAACTGCTGTACCTCTCTTCTGGAAGTATATACCGTAGACTAGGTTTATACTTTATTATATGTATCTTTATTTATTACATCTCTTTTATTAAATTTGTAATTTTACCGGGTTACGTACGAGATAGAGACTGTAGGTTTGTACTAAAGTTGAATTTGTATGTAAGTCAGAACAGGTACATTATTTTAATAAATGCTATTGTTGACCAACTGTAACCAAGTGCTCCGCCAATGAATGACGGAGTTTCACCTCTCTCTGACCTTTTTTATTATCTCTACTTTATTTTCAATGGTGATGGTTTTTCTCTTCTTTACTGTATCACCAGCACTTGCATTACATTTGTGTTTCAGAGACATTCTTGAAGGGTGAAGACAAAAGTGTAAGATGAGCTCTTTTGTACAGCACTGTACACGCTGTCACAGCAGGAAGGCACCCCTTGTCAGCATGTCTGATGTACTGACAAGAGACAACTTCCTGCTATGTACGTAACAGTATAAGCAGGCTTGCTATTGGGAATGACTGGGGGCAGCGAGGGGCGGTCCATCACCAGCCCACCTCACAGTCATCTCCACTACAGTATGCTGCCTGTAGCGTCCGCACACCGAGAACGAACACGGTGCAGCCAAAGGCGGGTGGTGAATCGCCCATCATCACCCCAATTCAACAGGCAGCCATCCGAGACACACTACAATGCTACCCCCTGCCGCCCCTTTCATCCTCAATGGCCTCCATTCAGCCAAAACCAGGTCACCGCTTGCAGCATTACCAGCCGCCTACCGAGAACGGATGGGGCAGCCGTGTGTGGTGAGCAGGCAGTGAAACCGCTTGCCGCTGGGAGCCGCTTGAGGGACACTACACTGCGCAAGCAGCGGAATCGCCCCCTCCAGCCTCCGCCAGCCACCGCTTGCAGCGTCCCCAGGCCGAAGATGATGGAGCAGCAGTTAATGAGGCACATGCGTCGCAGCTGCGGCCCCGTTCATAAGTCGTAAGTCAGGTGTCCGTAACCTGAGGACTTCCTATACTTCCTTTAAGTTGTGTTATTTACTTAATATTTTAATGTATGCAATTCTGAGATCAGTTTCTGACATTTCAACAGGGATATTGCCCCTATTTTGTACAGATTCTCAAATGACTATTGAGTAATACTAGTTAAAGAGACAAAAGACATTTTAAAAGCTGGACTTAATTGCCTTTTCTGAACCAATGCATATGTCTATTATATAAAAAAATCTTGGGTTGAGACGCGACCTTCTCGGATAGACACTTTGATGTCCTGCAAGACTAGACTTTACAACCTTTGGAAGCAAGTTCTGTGAGACGGTGCAACTTACGCCCTACTTACAACCAATTTAAAACAAGATAACGGACATCTAACCTCTCAGTTGTTGGAATGCCTTTGGCAGATACACTTCATGTGTTCTCAGCTCTTAAAAATTTTATATGTTCTAGATGGCACTGAGTGAAGAATAAACAGCAGTGCGTCAAAAAGAGACCGAAAAGCGTTGGAGAGAAAAGAAGGCAAAAAAGAACAATAATAATCTATGTGCAAATTCTGAAAATAAGGAAAGTAATAATCAGCCCGGACCAAGTGGAATTGAAAACCTCGTAGGTCCAATCGGGGTCAGAAATAAAAGAATTCATAAAGATGTTCAAAAACGTTGGCGCGATACACATGCAGAGCACGAGCAGGAGACAAGACACTTATACGTCCCACGAGAAAGAGATTTAACCATGCCCGGGGCCGGAAATAAAGGACAAAGAGTAGATGACAAAGTAGAATGTCGTAAGGAATTAAAAAATGTTGGCGTGGTACACTTGCAGAGCAGGTTAGAGATAATGAAAGTACTAAAATTTGAAAGTCTCAAAAAAATGATAGTAAAGATCACATTAGCGCAAACAAATGGAAATTATTACTCAGTGAAATAACGGAACAGTTAAAAACTTTACGTCAGAGACTTGTAGATCATCTAATTCATGTTACCAGTGAGAATTAAAAGATTACAAAAACGCTGGCGCAGTATGAAGTCCCGTGAAACTGAAACTTTTAACATGAGATTCTTTCAAGTCACACCCTACTTACAACTATTTTCAAACAAGACCACAGTCATCTAACCTCAGTAGCGTGAATGCTTTTGTCAGACACACTTCCTGTGCTCTCAGCTCTTATAAATTTTATCAGGACAATAATTTAATTCTAGATGACACGTCAACAACAAAGCAATGAAGAAAGAACATGGACAAACATTCAAGAAAGTTGTTTTATGTATTAGAGAGAAAGAAACAATATTTTTTCACAGGCAGTTATACGTTGTGTTTTCACGATGTAAGTCCAAACACGGAATCAAAATTCAATGCAATATTGAAGAAAATTTAATTCCAAATATTGTTTTTACTAAAGTTTTAAAGTAAAAGTAAAAATAATGCATATGTATCAATTTCTATGAACAATCTCTTTAAATTGTATATCCGGTAAACCAAACCCGGGGGTGGGCGGGCAGTGCGAGCAGGGGGCTAGTATAATATAATAAAATGACCACTGCCACAATTGTATTTCCTGTTCCCTGACCCCTGTAATAAGGGTGCTGTATAGCGTCCGACCCGGCACAGACTGACGCAGAGGCACTTACAAAATGAACACAGGCTTTTTATTTTTCTTCCCCCATGGGCACACGTCTTCCCTGTGACACACAGTCCAAACAGCAAAACACAACAGCACCAAATACTCTCTTTGTCCACCACTTGTCCTCACCAAGCTTAGTCCTCCTCCTCTCGACTCCCACCCTCGAGTGGTGGTGGCTGGCCCTTTTTATAGCCCACCCAGAAGCGTTCCAGGTGCTTGAACACCTGGTCCTAACTGCACTTCCAGGTGGGGCCGAAGACTCGTCCAGCCGGGCTGTTGACTCCATGGAGCTCCCCCTAGCAGCCATCCGAGCTCCCTACCAGGCTGTGGAAGACTCCATCTCCCATGGAGCCATGCGACCAGTTGGGGGATTACCGTCGGCCAGGGAGGCTGCCACCAAGTGTCCCGGGGGAGGTATTGAGCTGCCCATGGTTGCTCCCCTGGAACAGATGCAGTAGGGGCGTCCCGGCCGGGGATGGGACCCGGCTGTCCATCACACCCCAGTTTAGGAAATATGGTGAGGTTTAATGATGGTCAGGATTCAGAAGTTAGCCTGCAGGGGGAGCTATTGAAAACAGTGGATAAATGTACATATCTAGGATCTGTGGTAGCCCGAGATGGAAAATTAAATGCAGATATAACCCATAGAATGCAGTGGGGATGGAACAATTAGAAGAAGGTGTCAGGAGTATTGTGCTATCAAGGAATTAAGGTTAAGGTTAAAGGTAAGATTTTTATGATGGTGTTAAGACCAGAAATGATGTCAGCTGAAACATGGGCAGTAAGGGGGGCATATGAGATGAAGTTGAATGTGACAGAAATGAGAATGTTAAAATGAGAAAGTCTGGTTTATATACTTGCCATCTTTGAAGACAGCTCTCTCTGCGTGGCTTATTTGCCTTTACTCTGCCTTGTGTGTTTCACACTCTCACTTCCTCTTTCATCGTGTCACCAAAGCCAAACTGACCTGTCAGATTGTTCTTAAAAACTGCATACACAGACCTTACCATTTTATTATATTGTAGATGACCAAGTGGGACACTGGACTGTCTCTTCCAAAGCTATTTCTCAGATTAACTCTCCAGTCCTTCTCTGCAACAATCAGCTGATGAGCACACAGCAATCTATATGGTGCAGATCAGTTTCTTCTCTTCCAGATTATCCAAAAGGGTGTAAAAAATAGCCTCCATCCTTCCCAGATGTCCCTATATAAAACTTTCTGTTTGAGGTACAAGTATGGTGGTCATCCAGGACTGAAGTAAAGAAAAATAGGCTAAGTAAGGTTATGACTTTAATCAGACTAAGAATTTTACGTTATGTTTTGGTTTTGGTAAAAGGTTTGTTTGATTAACAAATCTGACATCTGCTTGGTTAACTACTATTACTGCAGAGAATGGACTTGCTCTCTTTTGAATATTTTTCATCATTATCTGCTGTCACACACGTGCGCATGGGAGGCAGCTAAAGGGCTTGAGTGCACTGACTCTTTTTCTCTCTTGCCTGTAGAACATTCCCGGGGGATTCCACCTGGCTCTCTTGACGTCACTTCCGGGACCGAGCCAATGGAGGTAGACCTTACCAGCTCCAGTCCCTCTGATGTCACGTCCGGGTGTGATCCAATGATCAAAGACCACGTGCCCGATCCTTATGACCTCACTTCCTGTCTTCCCCTTTAAAAGCCTGCCCTTTTCCCTTTTCCCTCAGTCTTGTCTTGGACTTGTTGTATGCACTTCAGTGCTGTATCTTTATAAAAAGAACGACTTTGCAGCCGGGATACGAGATTATACGGGTGGCTGCCCCAAACCTTTTTCTTGAGTATGTCTCATCTTTGTGACATTGGCGCAGTCGGCAGGATCTAGAAGTCCTGGAAGAGAAGGGGACAGGACCTGCAACCCAACCAGGTGGGAGCGTACTGGGGCCGAGTTTTCAGGCGGGGAGGGTGTCCCATGTTTCAGAGTGGCCCGGTACAGGCTCTGCTCCCGGCATGCTCTACTAGGCAGGCCAGGGAGTGTTCGGGAGGGGCTCACAGACTTGGGCTGCTTCGGAAGGGGGAGGCAAAGAGGGCTGTTTATGCTCTCTTGGAGGAGAGTGCCCACCTCACTGTAAAGCCAGAGCCCCGATTTCCACCTAGGGGTGCCCCAGACTGGCAGGTGACTATCGTAAAAAATTGGTGGTTCGACCCAGAGAGGCCGACCCCTCAACAAGCATGGTCCCTATGGGCAAAGGTAGGACAGTGGCTACGGCCACAAGAACTGAAGCCCTATCAAATAATAGAGCAGGTGGCTTGCTACCTGCTTCTGGACACGCACCCCGGGGCTTCACCCAGCCGGTCTGGGGTAGGGAATTTAACAACATGGCAGAGCTCATAGAGCTCATAGAGAAACAAAGGATGGCCTCACAATCTGGGGGAGATGAACCTCAACCGAGGTATGTCCCAAAACCTAGCCCCCCCCCCCCCGTACAACCCAGAGCTTGTGCCGGCGTCCCCGGAGCCGCGGGCGTGCAAACCGCTTGGGAATTAGGTGGAATGCAGGTGGAGGGAGAGGAGGGGTTGGTGTGCTCTGATAAACCCGTTGGCGGTCCCACACACAGGCGTGGTGGTCGTTAACGGGTTCAAAACGTCTGGTCTGTTGGACACCGGCAGCAACACTTCCATTGTTGCCCGCCGATTTGTGCTACCGCGACAGTGGTTGAAATATAAGTTTGGTATAACCTGTGTCCACGGGGAAACCCGCTGGTACAGGGCCGCCACTTGTGTCATCAGCTACGGGGGATCAGTTCGGAAATTAACAGTGGCGATCCTCCCTGATCCTCCACACCCGGTGATACTGGGGCGGAACTGGCCTGAAATTAAAAGCGGTGAGACACATACCACTCCCGGGATTACTTTGGGCCTCGTTATAGACGGGAATGAGCCGTCTCAGGCTGCCTCCACGCCGTGTAATCAGCCAGCAGAGAGAGACAAAGCGGCTTCCCTGAGTGACGTGGCAACCCCGGGGCCGTTGCGTGCTAATACGTCATCCACCGACGCCAAGACGGAACGGGAGGAAACCACACCCCTTGAGGTCGACGCTGACCCTCTCTCCTTGTTACGGTTTCAATTTAAAGAGACGCCGGTTTCTTTTAGAAGGGAGCAATGGAATGATGACTCCCTGAAGTTTGCAAAAAATGCAGTGGTCCTTGTCAATGGCCAGCGCACTGATCAGTCAATGCCACAGGGCCCTCACTTTGTATTAGACCTTCTTTACCGTGTAGCAATGCATGATGGGCAGGAGAGAAAGCTGCTGCTAATTCCGCGTACCTTCCGGCGGCAGGTCTGCGAGCTAGCACACACCCACTTCCTAGGTGGCCACTTGGGCACCCAGAAAACTCTGGAGTGGATCAAGCTCCGTTTCTACTGGCCGGGAATCAATGAAGAGGTTCGTCGCTTTTGTGCTTCCTACCTGGAGTGTCAACTGTGACAAATTCCCAGGAGGGACCGTGCTCCTCTTGTTCCTATTCCCCTGATTAATGTTCCCTTCCACAGAATCGGGGTCGACTTGGTTGGACCCCTAGAGCCCTCAGCCTGAGGACACAAGTACATTTTAGTCCTCGTGGATTATGCTACACGATACCCCGAAGCTCTTCCGTTGCACTCAGCTACCTCCAAAGCCATCGCACGGGAATTACTAGGGGTCTTTTCGCGCGTGGGTGTTCCCAAGGAAGTCTTGACAGACCAGGGGACACCTTTAACTTCGGAGACATTCAAGGAGACTGCCAAGTTATCTGAAAATAAAGCATTTAAAGACCGCGGTATATCATCCTCAAACCGACGGGTTAGTAGAGAGGTTTAATCAGACTCTCAAACAAATGCTACGTAAGGTGGTCAGCGAGGATGGAAGGAACTGGGATCAGCTCCTCCCCCTCGTCCTTTTTGCCTATCGGGAAGCCCCACAAGCCTCCACGGGGTTCTCCCCTTTTGAATTACTGTATGGGCGACAACCTCGGGGCATATTAGACATTCTAAAGAAGAAGAGGCTCTACCCTCTACAAACATATTAGAGTATATCGCGCAGTTACGCGATAGATTGGAAAAGATTCAGCCTCTCCTTAAAAGTCACATGGAAGAAGCTCAAGCAGCACAGGCCCGTTACTACAACCGCGGCTCGTCTCTTCGGGAGTTCCACCCGGGAGATCGCGTCATGGTCCTAGTGCCTACCTCCCACTCTAAGTTGCTTGCCCATTGGCAAGGCCCCTACGAAGTTAAGGAGAGGAAGGGGCTGGTCGACTATTTGGTGAGTCAACCCAATCGTCGGCCGAAGGAGCGGGTTTATCATGTGAACTTGGTGAAACCGTGGAAGGACAGGGATCCCGATCCCTCCTCCGGCCAGCCCCGCTCACTCTTCGCTCACACACACAGCCTTAACTTCAGCACGAACTTAAGTCCCAGACAACGGCAGGAGCTGGAAACAGTTATCCGGGCCGTTCGGGAGGTAGTCAGTGAAAACCCCAGAAGGACCTCTCTGGCTGAGCACAACATTGTGACAGAGCCCGGGGTTGTTGTCCGAGAACGCCCGTATCGTCTTCCCGAGGCAAAAAGGGCTGAAGTGGAGCTTGAGATCAAGCGCATGCTGGAGCTAGGTGTGATTGAGGAAAGTTATAGTCCCTGGTCCAGCCCAATTGTGGTCGTCGGTAAGCCTGACGGGAGTTGGAGGTTTTGCAATGACTTCCATCGGCTTAATCAAGTCTCCCGATTTGATGCCTATCCAATGCCACGAGTGGACAACCTCCTCGAGAGGCTTGGACAGGCTCGATACTTGACCACACTTGACATGACAAAATGGTACTGGCAGGTTCCTTTAACGGACTCCGCGAAGGAAAAAAACGCGTTTAGTACCCCTAGTGGAAACTGGCAGTATCGTGTCCTTCCATTTGGGTTACACAGGGCTCCAGCAACCTTCCAGCGTCTGGTGGACAAAGTGCTCCGGCCTCATAACTCATACAGTGCTGCCTACCTGGATGACGTCGTCATCTATTCCAGCACATGGAGGGAACACCTACAGCATGTCCGAGCAGTATTGCGGACACTTGGTGAGGCCGGGCTCCGGATTAATCCCAAGAAATGCTTCTTTGGATTAAGCAAGGCCAAATATTTAGGCTACCTGGTGGGTCGGGGTACCGTAAGGCCACAGTGCTCCAAAGTTGATGCCATTTTGAAATGGCCCCGTCTGCGAACCAAGCGGCAGGTCCAAGCCTTTCTCAGGTTAGCCGGGTACTACTGCCGGTTTGTACCCTGGTTCTCGGAGAAAGCGGTGCCCTTGACTGATTTAACAAAGAAGAGGGCCCCGAACATTGTGGTATGGACTGAGAAGACAGGCACTGCATTTACGTCCACACCTGTTTTGATGGCACCTAACTTTTCTTTGCCTTTCATCCTCCAGACTGACGCTTCGGACACAGGCCTGGGCGCCGTGCTGAGCCAAAGTGTCGATGGTGTGGAACACCCCATCATGTTCCTGAGCCGGAAACTGTTGGACCGGGAAACCAGGTATGCAGCAGTGGAAAGGGAGGCTTTGCTGATTAAATGGGCGATTACTCAGCTGAGGTACTACTTGTTGGGCCGGGAATTCACCCTTGTCACGGACCATGCACCTCTACAGTGGATGGCCCTACACAAGGAGTTGAATCCGCGGTTTACCCGGTGGTTTCTTGACCTACAGCCATATAAGTTTTCGCTCGTTCATCGCCGGGATGCTCTCCATGCCAACGCTGATGCTCTTTCTCAGGTTCACGACCTCTCGGTTAGGGTCACCCGACCCGACAGGTCTGGGCTAAGGGGGGGGCCTTGTCACACACGTGCGCATGGGAGGCAGCTAAAGGGCTTGAGTGAACACAGTTCGGAGGCATGCCGGGATGTGGCAGAGTGCACTGACTCTTTTTCTCTCTTGCCTGTAGACCATTCCTGGGAGATTTCACCTGGCTGTCTTGACGTCACTTCCCGGGACCGAGCCAATGGAGGTAGACCTTACCAGCTCCGGCCCCTCTGATGTCACGTCCGGGTGTGATCCAATGATCGAAGACCACATGCCCGATCCTTATGACCTCACTTCCTGTCTTCCCCTTTAAAAGCCTGCCCTTTTCCCTTTTCCCTCAGTCTTGTCTTGGACTTGTTGTATGCACTTCAGTCCTGTATCTTTATAAAAAGAACGACTTTGCAGCCGGGATATGAGATTATACAGTTGGCTGCCCCAAACCTTTTTCTTGAGTATGTCTCATCTTTGTGACACTGCGTACGGAAACAAAAATCCTTCATTCCTAAAGTTGTTGGATTTGATGAATATTTTCTCATGCTTTATCAGAAATAAGTGCTTTTCTGCCCCTTACTGCCATCATTATTTTTAAAACCAAAACATAGTTACCACCTGCCCTAGGAGTCTCTCTGTGTCCGCTAAATCACTTCTTCCATTCCTGACCTAGAGCTGGTAGATAATGGTGGCTTTCGATGCATTAAGAAAAATAAAAAATACAGGCATGAGCCTTTAATGGTTTAACTCTTTTATAACCTAAAGCTAGCTAGTACAATAGGTTCTGTTTTAATTTGGCAGAGATTACATTAATACAAGTTCTAAATCCTCTGTATTATCCCTTTAAACACCACCACATAATTAAGATGCATTTTCTCTACTGCTTAAACAATCTCAGTTCTCAGTTCAAAAAATAACAAATAATATAATAATGTAAAAAGAGAGCCTGTTTGAAATGCGTTACCCTAGCATTGTGACCTGTGTGTTGTGAAAGCCTTAAGGTGAACTCTCTGTCAAGTTTATTTCTTTGTGTTTATTGTTTTTCTTCTTTGTGGTCTGTATGAGTTTTCCCATCATTACTCTGTAACGCCCTTCTGAGTCAGAAATTACCCTGGAAGTCACAACAGGGATCGCTTTGTAAATCAATATCACTACTTTCCTAGTTTTATTGCCTTATTTGGAATCAAATATCTGTGCATTTTATCATATCTTCAACCTAGGTTGAACTTTATTATTTAAAAGGATCTTGTGAAAGAAGGCTCTATCTTACTTCAGTAAACTAAGCTACAAAAACTTCTTTTTCCTTTTTTTGATAACCTTGACATTCATACTAATAATAGAAAGCAAATAATGAAAGAGTATGTCACGCAAGCTTTACAGGAACACACTCAAGAAAGGGAGCACCATTGTAGAGGCATTCAAAGACACGCAGACACGGCAGTAAGGCACTGAAGGTACATATAGGGCGAGAGATAGCAAATATTTTTTAATTATTCTATTACTTGTCTGCAACAGCTACTATGGCTAGTTATTACTAAAACACATTGGTTACAGGAAAAATGGTTAGCATTCATTTTTTACTTCCTACTTGGGATCAATGCACCAGAGTGAGGACAGATATCATCATCATTCTTCATTTGGCAAGGAGTAACAGATGCAATATATATGGTGCTATATAGCAAGAGATCTGTGCAGTTTCCATATTTTTAAACAGACCGGGAGATGAAGTGTAAAGCCAGAAACAAGTTATAAACCAGGAATTCAACTGCCTAATGCCTTAGTACTAACCACAAATCTTTGTCAGAAGGGATCTCTAATACCAGAAATCACTATAAGCGCTTGAACAAAACTCTGTCCACAATGCTAGATGCAAATAGATTGGTGGCACCAGCTTATAAAGAGTTGTGCCAGACGCATCATCCAGTGTGACTTCCGGAACTGCAATCCCTAGCAACTGAAAAATTGAATCCTAACAACAAAGTCCTCAGAATATCTGAACCCTTATGAGAAACAAAATGGCATCTGTCCTAACAGTGAACTGGTAGACAAACATTTTGAACAGAACCAGAAGATATGCCTAAAACAAAAAAAAGGACAAGCCAAGGGACGAAAATTAGAACATGAAGCCAAGACGTGAGATAAAATCAAAGTTGAAAGAACAAGCAACAGGCCAAAACTGAATGAAACACCTGAGAATATTTAGAGCAGCGGTTCTCAATGTTCATTCCTCAGGGCCCCCTGTGGCTGCAGGTTTTCATCCCATCCCATTCCTTCTCTTAATCTGACTGCTGCCTTAATTAAGCAAGACATTATTTCACAATTTCTGTTTTTTACAACCTGACAGAAATTACAAACTGATTATGCTATATTTTTATTGAATGAAATGTGATAGACAGTAAGAATTCATTATTTTAAGTTTTATTTTTTTAATGTTCTCTCTATTTAAGAAAATCTTTACTAATAAACCCATAAATGGGTAACACTAAAGTAGTTATTCCTTTCAGAGTCATTTGTGCTGGTGTCTGCTCAGTTCAGCATTAGTTGTCTATATTCATGTACAACTAAGAAAAAGTGAATTAAAAAAGTTAGCATTTTAAGATACAGTAAAAATGAAATTTTATGTTAATTTAAGTAAATCTGTAAGTGTAAATCTGACACTACAACACTTTCCTAAAGTCAAAATAAAAGGCAAAAACAGGCAGGCTAATTAAACAATCCGATCAAGTAAAGGTAACAATGACTGACTGGTTGGAGTAAAAACCTGCAGCCACAGGACACCCTCAGGGCTGAACGTTGAGAAACAATGATTTAGAGTAAGGGTTTTTGATAAAGAGGTTTGGTATCTGCAAATTGGATAAGGAAACAAACCCCTAGCTGTCCTTTACCCCATTGTGTCAGTTACTGGCAGTTTTCAACTTCTGAGGTCATGCCCCTAGAAATGTAGGGAAGCACACTTGACAGGAACTCAAAATGGTAGCAATAAGGACATAAAATGGTATTTAAGACATTACAAAAACAATACGCAGCATTTAAACCATAAAGAATTCTGAGTAATAAAATGACAGAAATCTCAATTTAAGTACTAGATAATCTGCTATATATAAAATTACTAAAGTCTGTATGCCCAGTCTTCTGAGCAATCTGATTGGTCAGTGCGGCTTGTGTGATTGGTCAGGTTGGCTTTGGTGATACGACGAAAGAGGAAAGGCAAGTGTGAGATGCACAAGGAGGAGTAAAGCTGTACAAGGCCTGCTGGGAGAGTCATCTTCAAAGATATCAAGTATAAAACTGGGCAGGAGGTGAGAAAGGTGCCTGACAAATAATGGCAGAGTCTGAGAAGCAGGCTTTAAGGGAACACGCTTGAGATAGGGAGGACCAGTAAAGAGATGTTCATACACACACAAATACAGAAGAAAGGTGCTTAAGGTACACATGCAGTAGAATAAGAGAGAGTGAATATTTTTAAGTACTCTATTACGTATCTTTGACAGGTGCCATGGAAAGTACTACGAGTATATAAAGCCAAATCATGACAACATCAAGGTAAGCAAAATTTAGAAATTAATAAATTATATGTAATTCTAACAACTATAATTGAGCAAAATAATAAAACCAGCATGATCCTTGATATTGAAAATGTCTGAAAATATAAAAGGAAAGCTTAGAAAAATATAGTCAATGTTTAACACATTTTTTCATGGTAATTTCATTATAACAGGCACATCATCAGTTGCCTTTTTTCTGTTTGCGTTTACTGAAGATTGTACTGTGGTTGCGTTACTCCTGCATATACTTGATCCTTTTGTTTTGGCACTCATGATCAACAGTCTGATGATTTCTGGAGGAAACAATTGAGGGCCTAATCAGGCTACTGATCCTAAATTCAGTTTGTGGGTTAATGAATTTCAAATTAGCTTTAACATAAAAGTCTTAACTCATCCTGACAAACCCTTTTTTATTATTTGGATTATGAGAGAGAAAGGTTACAAAGTTGTTCTGCGTTCTAGTGGTATGGGTATTGCCAGTTCAAACGTTCATGTGCTGGTATGTGCAGACTGGCATCTTATAAAGAAGTTTATGCTGATATCACAATAGGTGCTACTACTGTTGGCTCTTGTGGCTTGCAATATGCACTCTTTCTTCAACAACAGGGTGGTCCCCATAAAATAAAATGATAAACATTTATGACATAAAATAGAATAATCCCCCCCAAAAAATCTGAATATTACTATTTAGTAAAATTCAGACAATAAAAACATACATACAATTAATAATTCCAAATACTAGGTACAACAAAACAAAATGTTTTTCACGGACGTACCTGCTCCCTAGTGCTAGTTGATAGATGCCAAATGCAGAACTTAGACACCATTTCAAAAGACAACATTTTACTGTGTTTCCCTGCAATTAAATCCACTTTAGCCACATCTCAATTTTTTTTTCAAAGGCTGCACTACGCTTGATGTTTAAAGAATTTCTTATGAAGGATTTGTGATGAATCCACAGAAAGGCTGACACATTATTTGTTTAGTCTGCTCCCTAAACAGTTGACTGGTTACATAGAGGCTTTAGTCTTATTTGGGTGGGATTAGTTTTACACCAGGAGGGCCTCTGCAGTTCTGGTCCCACCCGAATCGCTCATGTCAGTAACTGCATGTTCAAGTCTCAGTAAAGATTAAGGAGACTTTAATTTTCTATAAAAAGGACTGCACTGGGAGAATAATGTCACTCAATAGCAAAGCAATACTCAATACCAGGATGTCAAAGCAGAAGTCATAATAAAGAAGTTCACAAGAAGTCAATAGGGACATTTATTTGGAGAAAATGCTTGAATGCTTTAGAGAGCTTATAAGCACAATCATGGCAGCCATAACGTACACGGCGTCTTGAGTTAGTGGCATTCCGTGACCTGACTTAGGGATGGATGCCCTGAGGTTAACAAGATATTGGGGCCCCACTTCACCTGCACGCAACCTACTATAACTAAATTATACACATGTCCACTAAAAATGTGTTATTCGACTAAATGCTGATGTTTATGTTTATTTCTAGGACATCTAACACAATATAATAACTTAATTATATGAGCTCAGTTACTAGTTTGCTTGAACTAAAACTGTCCTAGCTAAAGCCAAACGCACAGTGTGGTGCTGGATGTTTCAGAAGTACAACAAACAGTTCTGCTAATGGTGTACCTAAGCAATTCTAAAGAGCTGCAAACAATTGCCAAGGTCACTGAAGCTGGATAGTGAACCACCATGCTCATATACCTCTCTCAATAAAAGTGTATGTCATCTTATCATTTTCAGTATCTCTTTAAAACACTGGGTCAGTTGAGCTCTATTACCAGTAACTTGTTGATAAAGATGTTTATGGCTGACTTTGGCCCTGATGCTCCTCATCAGCATTTACTAGTAAACGTTCTGCTTTAATGTTAAAGATAGATTTGGTTTAAGCTAATCTTATATGGTTTATTGATACATGCAAGAAATGGTGAGACTGATGGTAAAATGTTTTTCTTTCTTAGGTCATGTATCACTGGGGCTCAGGGATATATCTTTTTATTGATTATCCCAGATGGAAGGTGCACTTGTAAGTGCTGAACATGCCTTCTCCTTCATTTTTTGTAAGCTTTGTAAGAGGTAACTAGACAGGTAGAGAAATCGGAGAGCCAAAGAAAGGTTGATGTGCCACTCTGGTAACCCCTTTTAATTACATCAGATAAAAGAGCCGATGACAGTTTAAAAAAAAGTAGCAAATGAAGGCTTCAGTACTTTGGTAAACAATTAGGAGCTCTGTCCTCTGCTACAATAAGCTTGGCATCTGATGCCACCTTCCAAAAATTGGATGGCTTTATAGGGCTGAGTCTCGAAGGGTGGGATCTTTCTGGGTGGCTTGGGAGTTTTTTCTCTTGGCTGTGGAGGAGCAAGGAGAAGATCATGTTAGTGTCAGCATTCTCTCTTGTCCTGGGGTGGAACTCTTTACCTCATCAGAGCCAACAAGGTAGTCCCTAGACACACATATGTGACAGGTTGTTCATTCCTCCTCTTTTACCACTGAAGCCTTTTGGAAAGGGCCGGTGCCTGGTGTATTAGGTGGAACTGGATGTTATTGACACAAAATCACAAATTATTTCCACTGGCCATCCCTTTGCATGTTTATGTTTAGTCCAAGTTTAAAACTATATTATATGTAAATGCAGGTACCATCTCATAACTTGTTGCACTGTCAAAGAATCCATTTGCATGTGTACAGGTATACAGATCATTATTGTCATTTTTACAGAATATAGTTACATTTTTTTTGTATGTGCTAATCAACATGTTGCTACTCTCCATTAGGTATTCTATTTATCTTAACTTGAATAATCCCTTAACATATTTTTTTATAAATGCATACAAATAAAATTACGGTTGAATTATAAGAACTCAAAAGGGCTCTTATTAATACTTACTGTATATTTACTACTATTAAGACTTACTGTATATCATCAACAGGACGCCAGGTACTGCATTACGTTCCTTGTGACTTTGTGAATTCTGCTTACAAAACTGTGAGTACTGGATCCTGATATGTGAACAAAGGCACTGTGACAAATCCTCTAAAAAGGAAAGGAGATAGAAATTGGTCTCTGGTAATATTTGTTATGCCCACTCCAAGACACATCTGATCAATTCTGTGGTAAACATTTTGAGCCCAAATAAAGGACATACATGACAACCTCAGCAGAAGACAATCCTGAAAACATCATGTTTGCTATACTGCAGCATTACACTATTTTACAATATTTTATGACACATCATGTGTTCTGTCAGTTTTGTGCTCTTCTATTACACACCATGACCAGGAGGTTCAAACAGCAGTTATGTGTTGGGACATGCAAAAAACAAAAAAAAAAGACCTCCATAATCTATACTAATAAACGGCAAAGCCCTCACTCACTCACTCACTGACTGACTGACTGACTGACTGACTCATCACTAATTCTCCAACTTCCCGTGTAGGTAGAATGATTGTTTTGGTAAAGCCATACTCAGTGTATTCATTAGATGAACGGTAAAAAAGTAAGAGCGAGGGGACGGTAACTTACTGAAGCACACAAGCAAAACCACAATAGCACGCGGGCTCGATGTACTGACTTGCGCGATCACATTCCAAAAAATATTTCTTTTCAAGTTCAATTTAGTCCATATGAGTCAAACTCAAGGCCCACGGGCCACATCCGGCCCGGCGTGTAATTATATCTGGCCCGCGAGATCATTTTATATACTGTATTATTGTTATTAATGGCCCGGGTATATGAAGCGCTGGTAACACAATAAACTACAGATCCCATAATGCAGAGCTTCAGCTGCCTTGCCGAACACTTACCGCGTTGCTGCAAGTTATTGTGAAGCTAGCCCACACGATGCCGAAGAGAAAAGTTGATTCTGAAAACAGAGCCTTTAAAAACCGATGGGAGGCTGAGTATATGTTTACTGACATTGCCGGTAAACCCGTGTGTCTCATTTGTGGAACGTGTGTACAAAAACTGGGGTCTCCTTCCCAGCAAAAGTCGAGCAGCCGGCGCGCTTCTGCCTTAAATCAAAGTGAGCACTTTTAATTTTTTTCATCCTCCCCCTGAGCTATAGCCCAGACAAGTGCAAACACGGGACCCCTTTTCTACACCACGGCAAAATAATATTAAGGCGATTCACACTTTCTTTTGCACGTATACGATTATGAGGTCCTCAGCTCGGATTATTATGACACGCACACGAGTGGAGGACTGACAGTGCCATCACAGCCGATTAATGGAAGAGACGTCTCACCAGTCTACACAAGACCCACCGCGACTGTCTCCAAAAGGCGATCATAACGTCACCGAACACATCTCTCTATACTATATAAAAGAAAAAGGCAACTTTCCTTTCTTTACACCTTTTTTC
>JANRMT010062829.1:1774022-1804535 GCA_026402145.1 Polypterus bichir lapradei | reverse complement strand
TGTTTGTGGATGTAATTTCGAAATGAAGATGGACATTGTGTGGAAATCTCTCCTCCTCCTCCCTTCCTGCAGCCCAAAGATGTCAAATTAAATGGTGAGTACAGTATGAAATTGTTTCTAGAATAGAATGCCTTTTACTGTCACTATACGCATCTACAATGAGATTAAAAGCAGCTCCTTCAGTGCAGAAAAAAGTTCTGTATAGGGCTTGTATGGTTGTTTATTAGCCTTAGCATAACGCGTATCTGCGGCCCTGCTTCTGCTTTCTTTCCCTCCTCCGTCTGTGTCGTCTCCTAGACCCGACAACAAACCACGGAGAGCCCGCTGGTCTCGCTATGTTGTCTGGGATGTTGTGCGTGTGATGAAAAACACTCAAAACAGATGTCTGGCTCTGGACACCGATGTCTATAAGGTTCTGAATGGTGTAGCGGATGTTCGCCGAACCGATCGTGCACAAACAAGGACAAAAAAAAGTACAAAAACAACAAAAAAGTGCACTGAAAAGGAGAGCCCTGAGCCGCTGCGCGCCGTCATGCTCCTAGCCTAATCGAAGTAGGCTAGGCACTTTTTATAACTTTTTGGTTAGTACATTAGAAAAAATATTGGTGTTTTTTATTATGAAAAGGTTAAGTAAGTGTTGTAGTGGGAGGTTTGGAACGCATTATGGGTTAGCCTTTGCGAACGAATTAAGTTCGTAAGTCAAGGGTCCACTGTATTGCGTATTTAAGTTAATCAAATTTATAACAAGTCTCCGGAAATCCACCCGCCGATGTACCGTATTTGCGTATATAGTTTCAACACAAAGGTTCCAATTTACCAAACTTCTCCGCAATCACTTCCTAGTTTCCATCAAAAATGCCGGCAGTCTCAAATTCTCGCCGATAAACATTATAAATATACCCGAAGAGACACTTTTAAGGAAATTTAGAAAATTTTGCTTGGATAAGGGGGTCGGCTTAAATAGCGGTCATCGGCAAATACATGTAATTTAGTCGGTAGAGAAGGGGATCGGCTAATATACCGGGTCGGCTTGTATTCCGAGATCTACGGTACTTCAGGAACAGCTTCTTCCCCCCAGCAATAAGGTCAATGAACTCTCAGTAATCCGTTCTTAACTACCCTATAGTGTACTCACCTGCTGGTTTATGTGTAATTGTACTGTACATTTCGTGTGTACTACCATCTGCTTTTTTATTTACTGTATTTATTTACCTTCTGCTACTCTTATTTATTTGCTGTATTTGCAGCATTTAAATATCATCATCTTATTATCTTGTTGAATATTATTGCCTGTACATACTTCTCTGCCCTCATCCCCCACTCCCTGCAATTGTGGCACAAGAATTTCACTATGCACTAACTAACTACAGTATGCAACAACAAAGATCTCTAATCTTTAATTAATATACTGCTCAAAAAACATGAGACCACTTATTCATCACAGTCTAACATCATGTCAGTTAATCTTCAGGGGTATCAATCTGTCCAGTTAGGAAACATAAGTGATTGTGAATCAACTTCACCTGCTTTGGTGACCATAAAGCAGTGCTTTTCACTATTTCATTACCTCTCCCTCCTCTTATCTGTAAACGTCAAATTTCTTTCAGAAACCTTAAAAATATCTGTTCCTCTGTTCTTGCTGGATCTATTTCTGATCTTTTTCTGACTTCACCTTTCCATCAACACTAGATAGTCTTGTTGACCACTATAACTCAGCCCTTCGTTCAGCACTAGATAAAACAGCTCCTTTAAAACATAAGGTGGTTTCCTTTAAGCGTTCAGCTCCATAGTATAATTCAGAGCTACGATCTATGAAAGCAACTGGGCGACGCCTTGAGAGAATGTCATGTAAGACTGGCCTCACTGTTTACATCCAGGCTTTCTCTGACCATCAAAGGGCTTACAGGGATGCACTAACTGCAGCCAAGAACCCACATTATGGCAGAATAATAGAAAGTGACCATGATAACCCAAGGGTTTTGTTCTTTGTAGTTAATAAATTACTTCAACCTGCATCAGGCCCAATTATCTCCTCTACTGAAGTCTGTGAAAAATTCCTCCACTTTTTCTGCAATAAAATTTAAGATCTAAATAATTCAACTAACATAAATCCATCATCAATTTATATCCTTCCCTGTCTTCCCACTCCATTCAGCTCCTTTTGTAAATTTTCACCAGTCACATCAGCATTTGTTAATGACCTGCTTTGTAAGATGAGGCCAACTACTTGTGCACTGGACCCCATCCACACCACACTTCTTAAATCCTGCCTTCATGCCATAATCCTGACTGTTACGACAATAATCAATACATCCCTTGACACTGGGTTTGTGTCAGCCACTTTTAAAATCGCTGGTCTTGATGGTGACGATCTGAACCATTTTCGGCCTATTTCCCACTTACCTTTTCTGTCATAAGTTCTTGAGCATGTTGTAGCCTCCTAGCTCACCAATTACTTAACCTCTAATAATTTGATGGAGCCCTTTCAGTCTGGTTTCAGGGTGTAGCACAGCTGTGAAACTGCTTTTCTTAGGGCAACCAATGATTTGCTTATGGCCAATGATTTGCTTATGTCCAGACTCTGGACAAACCAGCCTATTATTTCTGTTAGACCTCAGTGCAGCATTTGACACTGTCAGACATGACATTCTACTGTCCAGAATGGAGAACATGCTGGGTATCTCTGGCACTGCCCTCCAGTGGTTCAAGTCGTATCTGACTGATAGGCAAGAGTTTGTTAGTCTTGGCAACAGCAGATCCAGCCCAGCGCCAGTCACACAAGGAGTTCCTCAGCGCTCTGTCCTCGGCCCTCTTCTCTTCTGTATTTATATGCTTCCCTTTGGCCATATTATTTGTAGCTATGGACTGGGTTATCATTTTTATGCAGATGACACTCAACTCTATTTCAATGTCAAAAGTGCAACTTCATCAGAGTTTTCTCAGCTCACAACTTGCCTCAGTGAAATTAAAACCTGGATGGAGCAGAACACTTTAAAATTAAATTGCAACAAAACTGAACTCCTGCAAATTGGCACCAAAGCACTACTTAAGAAAATTAGCTCCTTTTCAGTCACTCTTGACGGTGATCTCATCAGACCTTCTTCTGATGCAAGGAATCTTGGTGTCATTTTTGATTCCTCCCTTTCTTATTCCGCCCACATAAACCACATTAAGAAACTTTCTTACTTTCACCTCCATAACATATGACGTGTTCGCTCATTCTTCTCCTTTTCCAATGCTGAGAAACTTTTCCATGCTTTTATCATATCCTGCATCGATTATTGTAACACGCTGCTGGCAATTGCCTGTTCTAATGTTATATCACAGCTCCAGTTGATTCAAAACTCTGCTGCAAGAGTCCTTACTCAAACCAGCAACAGTGAGCACATCACACCTATCCTGCTTCGCCTTGACTGGCTCCCTGTGTCTTACAGGATTGAATATAAAATTCTATTAATAACCTACAAAGCTTTAAATGCTCCTGTTCGCCAACTAGGGTCCTCTGATTCTGGTAATCTTGTCGTGCCTCACACTAACCTACACTCTATGGGTGACAGGGCCTTCAGCTCCATAGCACCCAGACTTTGGAATGACATCCCAAAATTAATTAGATCAGCTGACTCCATTCATTCTTTTAAAAAACAACTTAAAACTCATCTATTTAGGAAGGCTTTTTAACTTAACTTAACTTTCTGCCCTTTCTTTTAGTTTACCTTTCTGTCCAGGTGCTCAGGATAATTTGTGTGTCTGTTATATCACAAATTAGGTTATTTGTTAGGTTTTTCTTTTAGTATTAAATTTAGTATTTTACTCTGGTTTATTGTCCTTTATTCTATTTAATACTTTGTTATCTGTTTCATTGTTCTATTCAGGAAAACATTTGTGTCCAATGTTACATATACCCTGCTGTTTTTTTCTAAGACTCTGTGAAGCGCCTTGAGCATGGGAAAGGTGCTATAAATAAAATGTATTATTATTATTATTATTAAATGTAAATGACAGCAGGTGGAGAGACAACAGCAAGACACTACCCAAAAATGGAATGTTTTTCCAGGTGGCGGCCACAGACAATTGTTCTCTCCTTGTCTATCCTGAGTGATTCCTCTTCTTCTTCTTCTTTCAGCTGCTCCCGTTAGGGGTTGCCACAGCGGATCATCTTCTTCCATATCGTTCTGTCCTCTGCATCTTGTTCTGTTACACCCATCACCTGCATGTCCTCCCTCACCACATCCATAAACCTTCTCTTAGGTCTTCCTCTTTTCCTCTTCCCTGGCAGCTCTATCTTTAGCATCCTTCTCCCAATATACACAGCATCTCTCCTCTGCACATGTCCAAACCAACGCAATCTCGCCTCTCTGACTTTGTCTCCCAACCGTCTAACCTGACCTGACCCTTTAATGTACTCATTTCTAATCCTATCCATCCTTGTCACACCCAATGCAAATCTTAACATCTTTAACTCTGCTACCTCCAGCTCTGTTTTCTGCTTTCTGGTCAGTGCCAGCATCTCTAACCCATACAACACAGCTAGTCTTACTACCGTCCTGTAGAACTTCCCTTTCACTCTTGCTGATATCCGTCTGTCACAAATCACTCCTGACACTCTTCTCGACCCCTTTCCACCCTGCCTCCACTCTCTTTTTCACCGCTCTTCCACAATTCCTGTTACTCTCTAGTGTTGATCCCAAGTATTTAAATTCATCCACCTTCACCAACTCTACTCCCTGCATTTTCACCATTCCACTGATCTCCCTCTCATTTACACACATGTATTCTGTCTTGTTCCTACTGACCTTCATTCCTCTCCTCTCTAGAGCATATCTCCACCTCTCCAGCATCTCCTCAACCTGCTCCCTACTATCGCTACAGATCACAATGTCATCAGCAAACATCATAGTCCACGGGGACTCCTGTCTAATCTCGTCTGTCAACCTGTCCATCACCATTGCAAATAAGAAAGGGCTCAGAGCCGATCCGTGATGTAATCCCACATCCACCTTGAATGCATCCGTCGCTCCTACCTCAGACCTCACCACTGTCACACTTCCCTCGTAAATATCCTGTACAACTCTCACATACTTCTCTGTCACTCCAGACCAGAGGTGGGTAGTAACGAGTTACATTTACTCCGTTACATTTACTTGGGTAACTTTTCTGAAAAATAGTATTTCTAAGAGTAGTTTTACTGCACCATACTTTTTACTTGAGTACATTTGTGAAGATGAAGCGCTACTCTTATTCCGCTACATTGGGCAACACTCGAATAGTTACTCTTTTTTTCATTAGATACGCTATTTTTTTGCCAGAGAGAAGCCACAAGTGGATCTACTACATGACTATTTCACCAATCAGACATAACAATAATAATCACATGACTCCGTCTCCCCAATCAGACGTAGCAACAATAATCACATAGTTCCGTTTCACAAATCAGACGTAGTCATGCACTTACATGACCACACACAAACTGTGGTGGCATAGCGGCACGAACTCCTCACAGACAGCGGACAGGGAAAGAAAGAATACAAGTGGAACCTCAGTTTGCGAGCATAATTTGTTCTGGAAACGTATCCAAATCCAAAAATCCAAAGCATTTGTATATCAAAGCGAATTTCCCCATAAGAAATAATGGAAACTCAGATGGTTCGTTCCACAACCCAAAACTATTCATATAAAAATGATTAATACAAAATATAAAGTAAAACTACATAAAACAAATTAACCTGTACTTTACCTTTGAACAGAATCATGGCCTGTGTGAGTGAGTTTCTAAACTCTTGTGGGATTTCACCCAACGGGACGACACGCGGAAAAGCATCCCAAAGCAACCACAGGCACCCAGCACTGTAGCAGTTCACCGTAAAAGCGAATCCAAAAAGATTGCCGTCATGCTATAAGCACCTGCCGTTGATGGGTGCTACAAGAAACAAAGAACATTATAAATTGCGCAGGGCACAGTATTACTTGGCCACTAACCTGGGCATGACCCTGCCTGACTGCTGTGTCTGTGTATAGGAGAGTGTCAGATCCTGCTACAATAAATAACTGCGCTGTTCCTGTTTCAAGCTGAATAAAGATGGTGTCACTAAAGTATTGAGACTCAGTTTCATGTTTTGGGGTGCAAGACGTGGACTCACTCGTCACAGCACACACACGTAGTCACAATACTGTAGTAAACAGTATACGCTCATACGGATGTTGAGTATATCAGGTGAAGCACGCTGACTGATGATTGCCCACAATCCCGCAGTGAGAGAGAGAAGAACCATCAGCTCAGTTGTGAACACGTGATGCTCAGTAGACAAAGCATATACGGACTGCTTGTATTACAAGACCTCGCTTGTTTATCAAGTCAAAATTTATTAAAAATTTTAGCTTGTCTTGCAAAACACTCACAAACCAAGTTACTCGCAATCCAAGGTTCCACTGTACATGAAAAATGAGAGCCAACTCCTGCTGAAGCTTAACCATCACTTCACTGAGTGAAGAACAAGCACGTTTTAACCAAACATACACAGACACAGACAGTCAAGGTAAAGTGAGACTTCTTGTACATGCACAAGCTGCCTTGTTCTAATGTTATTTTTTATCAGCTGTGCTATTTGGAGGGCAAGTGAATATGCAGTATTATACTATCAGTGTACAGTATATCTTGTCACTGTAAGTAGTTTGGACTGTTCAAACATACATGTTACCTACTGTAGGTATTGGCTTCAAAAGCTTTGTTGTGAAAAACTGAGATTTGGAACTTTGTGTTATTTGTGCATCTTTATTTTGTAAAGATGTTATTTATTTTTACTCATTTTTTATTTTATTATTTGGAAATAGCAGAATTTGCACATTATTTTATATTTTTGTCTGTCTTATTACAACATTTCTAAAAAATAAATAATTTATTATGATCAAACAGTTACTCAGTACTTGAGTAGTCTTTTCACCAAATACTTTTTTACTCTTACTTGAGTAATTTTTTGGATGACTACTTTTTACTTCTACTTGAGTAATATTATTTTGAAGTAACGCTACTCTTACTTGAGTACAATTTTTGGCTACTCTACCCACCTCTGCTCCCGACTTTCTCATACAACACCACAGCTCCTCTCGAGGCACCCTGTCATATGCTTTCTCCAGGTCCACAAAGACACAATGCAACTCCTTCTGGTCTTCTCTATACTTCTCCAGCAAAATCCTCAGAGCAAACATTACAAAGACACCAATATCATAATACATTAGCTGGCTTTGTCCTATCCATTAAATTAGAATTAATAGTTCTCGAAATCAAAGTATGTTCACTTATGGTTTGATGTGAGTGATGCTTTATTCCTTTCCTAGTTGGCCCTCTTCAGACACATAGAGAAATCTTCTTTGTTCAGAAGTTGTCTCCTTCTTCTCCTTTGGTTACACCTTCTGGTTACAGGTGGTATTGCAGTTTCTTTTCCAGGGTTGTATACACAGTGTCCTCAGTTGCTAGGAAAATTACTCCTGCTGAGTCGGATGGTAATCAGTCAGCCCCATCGTTGGCAAAGCAAATGCATGGGTTTGACGTATACAGTCTTCCTCAGTTCAGGCCCTCGCTGTCTTTGCAAGGTTTGAACTGATGGTACTTCTGGTCCTAATTCTTTTACAAACAGTATTCCTTTTTTTTTTCGGTCCAGCCCCAGTTACCCTTTTTTGGATCGGTCCAATTTTGTTGCAGCCACACCCTAAGCTCTGGGGTCTCAGCTGTACAGCAGATCTTATGGCGGGGTTAAGCTGGCAGCTGATAGAGGGAAAGTTTCAGCTGAAGTCATACAAGGGTTTTTAAAGGAACAGTGACCTTTCCATTGGTTTCTTGGATGCACATAAGCCCATCCTCTCGGTTGACCACTGCCTTTGGAAAGCATTACTGTTATGTTACAGGGTCTATATTGACTATCTTATCAGATAGGCCGCATTCCAAAGAGAGGCACAGTGAAAAAGAGCCCTATATTTCTGGAAGTAGCTTGTTAAACCAGGTCTTGGGTTCCAGCCAGGCAAAATGGACAAATCCAGTCTTTTCTACATCATTGTAATTGAGGCTTTTTTGGTTTGGTGTGGGTCAGTGGCATGCATACTTTAACTGCTGAGACGGAGCAGCACAAACCAATATTCAAGTCTTGATTTTTTTTTTTCAGAATGCCACACAGCACTTTTGAACTGTTGCTTAGCTATTATCATGCCGCTCACTCCCCTTCCGTGCAGAAGTCTGGAAGTGCTATGCAGGTGTGCTAATGAAATTCCACATGGCAACTGCTTATAAGTCATGTGTCAGTGTTTTACAACGATTAATCAGTCTTCTCTGGACCCTAGCAAACAGCTGGACAAGGGTGACCTCGGAGTCAGTATGTTGCTGCGGGTACCACTGAGTCTCAGATTTCTTTTATGATGTGTTTGCACTCCTGTCAGCTGAGCTTCACTGATGTTGATTCATCAGTTTTTGAGGTCAACATCAATTTGTTTGATCCAGATCTTTTTCAGTGCTGCTTTCTGCAACTTGCACTGTGATGCTCATTGCCACCATAGCACGATGCGTGGAAGTCTGCTGTCAGCCATCCTGCAAATATTGCAGTTAGCATCTCTGAGTGTCTTCTTCCTTTGTAGGCTGCTGCTCACATCAAATTTGGATAGTGTGATTTCAGATGTGGTCATGAAGCGAGACACCCAGAATTTGACATAGGAACATTTGGAAAACTTCAAGTTTATTGATGATGGATTGAAGCATCATCAAAGTCTGTGATCCATAGAGCAAAACAGCCAGGATCAATGTTCTGAAGAGGCAGACTTTGGTCTTGGTGGATGTTTTTCTTTTGCCAAAAGCACTATTTAAGGGATGCAAAAGCTTGGCCAATCCAGCTGGTGATTCTGGTGGCGCATGACCCTTTTTGCTCCTGGACAATGATCCAAGGTACTTAAATTCTTGTACCTTTTCGACCTGAATTTCATTGAAATGAACACTGGCCATGGAGCCATCGGTTGAGAAGACTTTGCCATAGGACTGAGCGACATGAGCAATATTGTAAATGATGTCTGTTGAGGCGAAAATGGCACTGCCATTGAGGAACATGAGTTCTATGATAAAACATTTTAGGTTGTATTGGACCCTTCATTTGCCATTGAAGGTTTTCCTTATAATGACATTGATCACGATGTTAAATAGCACAGGTGATGTCACATCACCCAGACAAACCCCAGTTTGGATGGAGAATTATTCTGACAGCTTCAGATATGGATCAAGCTAGTCGGGCTATGTTACACTGCTTGAATTAGGCTGATAATTTTCTGCAGCACATGTTCATTCTCTAGTGATCTCCACAACGCTGGTCAGTGGATGTAGTTGAACGTAGACTTAAAGTCGATAAACATGATCCCAGTATGCTGGCTTCAATGAATCCTTTTCTCCATAATATCCAAAGTCTTTACCACTTCACCACATGGCCAACTTAGGTTATTATCTAGTTGAGCTTCTTATGTGTTTATATTCAATTACTATTTCTATCTCCTTCCCTATATTACAAAGGGCTGAACTTACAGATATAATTTCTCTAACCTTTTTATGACACCTGGAGAAAGATTATTGTAACATCATTTTACTAAACATTCCATTACGCAGAAGTAATTGTGGTAAACACTGCCAGGACTAAAAACAGCTTATGAGTGTGTATGAAAATATTTATTGCTTACAGTTACATTTATTTTCATCCAAAGATATCAAGTGTTTTATTGAGTTTTCAGATATTTGTTGTTTTATACTGAGCTTTCAGACATATGTTTGCCTGTTTACAGAAATGTTTTGATGTCTACCTGGCACCACTGTATCTCATAAAAATCTCCCATTTTTATAAGTTCTCATTTTATTGATAGCAACAGGTTTTGAAAGGGGCAACAATGTAAAGGCTAAAACCACACATGCCAGATTCTCTAATGATATATTCAAAATTCTTTGAACAGATTAAAGTTCAAAGAGTTATCTTCATAGTCATAGTAATTACTGACCTTTGCTTTCATTATCAGCATTAAAAGGTAATTTTGAAGCATTCCTATCTTAATATGACTTAAAAAGTAATTATAAAGTGATTAAGCATATGAAAGTATGCTATGCATTGGCACTACGTTCCAGCTCAGCAATATCTGGTGCACTTGTGCTCCTCTTTACCTCAGCTGAACAATCCTTACTTAAAGAAATACTACTGCCAAAAGTTATATTTTTGGATATGTTGCTTACCCCATAGAGCAGTGGCAGATTTAGATATGGGTGATGTGAGCAGCCCCCCAGGTGGCATCTTGCATGGGACAGCACGGGGTACCCACACTAAAATGGAATGGTGATAACAGCTTGAGCCAGTCAATGCATGGAAGCAAAGGGGCAGCATGCACACCATAAATTCCATGTTATGTAACCAGAGGGGCATCACTTATGTAACTAAAGGGGCACACATTCCAGGCACTGATGGGAACCCTCCTCCCTGGTTGTCCACATGTAATACTGACCATCATGGACACCACTCCCTAAGCTTAGCGCTCCTTGTGGGCTTCGAGCAGCACTGCTGTATAGTATGTACTGGTGGCCGAGAAAAATTTTTAATCTTGTGTTTTCAAGCAGATGGAAATAAGGAAGATTCTGGTGGAATAGGCGTCTATGGTGAACAAAGCTGGACAACAGCAAACAATATGAAAAACATACATGAAAAAACCCCAAATTACATTTGTCGTATAATACACGTCAGTCCAGTTGTATCCTCACATTATCCCAAAGACATGTATTTTTATTAAAATATTGTTAAACAAATCAGTTCTTCAAATACCTCTTGTGAACTAAAATGGAGTACATTCTAATGTTGCCAAAGAGTCAACAAAAAAGACAAAATAAAAGAGCCAAATAAAAGACATGTTTATCCCCTCATTCATTGGTCAGAAGTCTGGCCCAGTAACAGCTTATGTTTTGGCTAACATTGCAAATCATGTGATATTAATTGTGCAAAATTCTAAGAACTCATATACAACTAAAGATTAAAGTAAAGTAAGAGAGAAAAAATTATCAGAAAGAGAATATGTCTCGTACTTGAACATATCCAAGATGCATCAAAAAGCAGATGGTCAATTGATCCTGAATAATCTTGAGGTACTCCAACGATGGGAGCTGGGTGGGTCTACAATTCAAATGCTTGTTCGCATCAAGTGCGAGTGCATTCAATTTTCAGTCGTGAGAGCATTTTTCAGAAGTAGTTAGTTGGTGTACACAATTATGTAAAGAATTTAATGAATTATTTTTAGTTTTAATTATTCATCCTCAAATGTGTCTATTTGTTTATAGCTTAAATACTGTTGTTTACAAGATCCTACACGATCGTGCAGCATGCTCCAGACTGTATCCTTTACATCAACGAAAGCTGAAAAGAAGTTAAAATTTTATAGAGGATGCAGAACATTTTCAGATTCCTTCACATTTTGCTCATTTTACTGTGTTGCAGATTTCATTTTCAAAGGATACATTTGACATTTTTGTCCATCAATCTATACTCAATAACCCATAATGAGGAAGTGAAGATGGTCTCAGAAAGGTTTACAAATTAATTAAAAATCAAAAGCTGAAATATCTGATTCATGTAAGTATTCAGAGCACTTGCTGTGACCTTTCAAATTCTGTTCATATGCATCGTGACTGTTTTATTTATCCTTGACATACAGTATGTCTAGGACCTGACTGGAGTCCACCTCTGGTAAACTGAATTTAATGGGACTGTTTAGAAAAACACATGTGTCCAACAATTCACACCACATGTCAGGACAAAAAACCAAACCAGGAAGTCTAAGTGGAGGTAGGCATCTGTGATAAATCTGTGGTGAGACATAGATTAGGGCAAGGGGATAAAACCAATTGCAAAGCTTTGAGTGTTCCTAGGAGCACAATGGGCTCAATAATTGTGAAACAGCAGAAGTTTGGAACCACCAGGATTCTTCTGAGAGTTGGCCATCTGGCCAAACTGAGTAACAGGGCAAGAAGGGCCTTGGTCAGGGAGGTGACCAAAAATCCAATGGTCACTCTAACAGAACTTCCAAAGTCCTCTGCTGGGATGGGGAACCTCTCAGAAGGACAACCATCTCAGCAGCATTCCATCAATCCAGGTTTTATGGTAGCGGGGCTAGAAGCAAGCCACAAAATTAAACATTTTGGGTAGATCTCCAAGCACCAAGTCTAAAAAAGACCAGGGACTGCTCATCATCTGCCTAATACCAACCCTACAGTGAATTGTGGTGGCAATGGCATTATGTTATAGAGGTGTTTCTCAGCAGTAGGGACAGGGAGAGTTGTCAGAATTGAGGGGAGAATGAAAGAAGACAAATACAGAGAAAGCCTTGAAGAAGACAGTCTCCAGAGTGCACATAATTTCAGTCTTGGGCAACGATTCACCTTTCAGCATGACAATGACCTGAAGCATACTGCCATGATAGCACTGGATTAGCTTCAGGACAAGTCACTGTCTGACCTTGAGTGGCTCTGCCAAAGCTCAGACTTACGTAAACACCACTGAACATCTCTGAGAGACCTAAAGATGGCATTATACAGACACGTCCAATCCAATCTAACATACTTTGAGAAGATCTGCCAGGAAGAGTGTCATAAACTGCCCAAATCCAGGTGTGCAATCCTTGTAGAGATTTACCGAAGAAGATTTTAATGTGCAATTGCTGCTAAAGGGGTTTCAACAAAGTGCTAAATTAAGGGTCTGAATACTTAAATTAATTAAATAAATTTGGAAACTTTTCTGAAAACTGTTTTCACTTTGTCATTATGGGTCATTGAGTGTATATTAATAAGCGAAAAGGGCAAATGTGTCCATCTAGTAATAAATCTACAACACAAAAAAACTGCAGAGACTGAAGTGGTCTAAATACTTTTTAAATCCACTGTATATAGTGTCAGGGATGCCAGGGGCAACGACCCGGCAGGGACGCCGTGAGGGACTGGAAGAGGGTCAGAGCCTACCCTGGATCACGTGGGGGCCGCCTTCCTGGTTGCTCTGGGGGCCACAGGTACAGGGCATGGAAGCTCCACCCTCTAGGGGCCCGTGGTCACCGCCAGGAGGCGCCCCAATGCCTTGGGGACCTGTTACCCCAGCACTTCCGCCACACCAGGAAGTGCTGGGGGGAAGATTTAGGATGGCACCCGGAGAGCTGCTTAGAGGACAGCTGGCACTTCCGCCACGCTGGGGCGTGGCCAAGGGAGGAATGCCAGGAACACCTGGGGCTCATCCAGGGACTGTATAAAAGGGGCCGTCAGGTGGAAGAAGGACGAGGCAAGAGAGGAGAGTGGAGGCAGCCCGAGAAGAAGGCGTTTGTGGCCAGGACTGTGTATGTTGGGGTTTGTGCACTTACTGAACTGGGTCTGAGTGACCAATTAATTGTAAATAATTCTGTAAATAAACATGTGGTGGTATTTAACAACATGTCCGCCTGTCTGTGTCCGGGTCGGCTCCACAATAGATATCTACCTATGTATATATAAAAGGTTGTGTATACCTTGGATATCCACTGAAGGCAATGAAGTATATCACAATTTAAAAGCAGTGGGATTTACTTTTGAATAGGAAGGAGGGTGTGCCTTTTTGTCGGGTCTACATGTTCTCTCTTTGTGGCTTGCTCTGCTTGATTGCCATTTTAAATTGTTCCAGAAACACAGGCATAAGTATCTTGTTTTTCTCATACTACTACCAATATGACACAAATTAGATATTCTATAGCTGTGTAAAGTTTTTTCTGCTTATTTTATTCTCCTCGTTCCTTACACACAGAACAAAAAATATGTGCAAAAACACAACAAATACAACTAATGAAGATTTTTATTTTCTTGCCACTTTACAAACTCTCTGTTGCTTCTGAGGATTTTACACAGATGGGAAGACTGTGGAACACAAGACTTAACTGCCAAATATGGATGCACAAAAATAAAATTTTTCAAGCAGTAATAGATTACGCTGGTCTTTACGATTAAAGACCAGACATACACATCTGCAATTTTTCTTATTTAGTAATTGTTTGCTCAAGACATACTGTGTGTGTTGTGATTAACCTTAGCAAAACACTCCCTGGAGCCATTTCCACATTATTTCACTAAATATTAACACACATTACCCCTTGACGCTGTCCTTTGAACCGATTATATTGTAATTGTATTTTTTCAACCTCAGTCACGCCTGCTTAACATTTGACCTATAAGAGATAATTGTTGAGACTGGAATGTTATGGTTGTAGAAATTAAATTAGGGAGCTTGTCTGGTAAATGTGTCTAATATCCAGATCTGGATTATTACCAACATCTGATTTTACCAGGACTGAGCAATCATGCTTTTTGAACCAAATTCATATATATTTACTGCTTTCTGAGCCATTCTTGACAAAAATGAAATACATGCAAAATATATTTTTTAAAGAATATATTATTACTGTGAGGGATGGATCAGACCCTGTTCCCTTGCCTGGCCAGGATGTCTTGATAAAGCAAGGTCAGCGAGGAAGAGGCAATACTCCCTTTCCGTGCCAGGACATGGTTATGTAAGGATGGTACAGCAGCACCTATACCAGGGCTGGCCTGCCAGCAGCCTTGTAAAAATGCAATGGATAGGCTCGGGAGCTTGGAAGGACAGGAAAGTGAGTGACTGCCTGCTATGAGCAGAGCATCCCACCCATACTCTGTGTGGCAGAATTCTTTCTGGTAAACTCCAGTATGGACAGTAAGGAAGAGTGGAGGAGAAAAGAAAAGGACTGGAAACAACTGAACTGTGTACTATTGAGGTACTGTTTACCAATAAATAAACACAAACATGACCATAAGACTATCCTGGTGTAGATGTGTCTGAGATTTGGGGTGCTGGTATGCCCCCTAGTGGCCACACTACCTGTATGACTATATTTTATAATATGTTATAAAGTATTTCAAGGACAGACATATTGCAGTATATTACATATGCTGAAATGTTTTGTAAAATATATAAATTATTGACATTTTTTAGAGTGGAATATATTTTCCAAAATATAAAAATATATTTCTTAATCTATTTTAAATACTAAGAATAATATATTATAAAATACTTTTTAAGAAACTATTAAAATATATTTGTAAATAAATTGTGAATTTTAGTTATAATACCTGTTATTTATATAATCATATCATAGCAAAGAGCATAGCAGATGGACTGGCATTCCATTCCAACTGGGATGAATAGAGGGCCCAGTCAGGATGCCATAATGAAAGAAAATGGACAGATGGGGTTGGTTGTTGGTACCTTTCTTGGATAAGAGGCCAAAGCAAAAAGATGGAGAAGGTCGGCTTCCTGGGGTCATATATTTCCCAGATACAATGGGTGGCAGCATTCCCCAGGCAAAGCTCCCATTTGTATTCCCACAGGGCATGATGGGTGTTGTAGTTCAAGTAGTCAGCCTTGTTTGAAGATTTGGGAGCCAGAATAGGGAGCTGAAATGGAGCGTTGTCCCTACTTTGGTTAGTTTCCACTTGTCCTGGAAGTGCTGCCAATGTGCAATGTTGTGACACTGGGAGTATTTTCAGGTCCAGCATAAAAGAAGCCACCTCGTCTTCATCAGAGAGTCAGAATCAGGAGGCTGAGAGCAACACTCACTTGAAGGGAAGGGAGAAGGGAAAGAACTGTTTATTATTTGTGACTGTGGTGTGTGGACTGTGAAAATCAAAAGAAGGTATTGGGATTAATAAAAAAAACTTTTATTTGAACATGGAAGTATGTCTGGCTCGATCTAAACTTATATTTATTTGAAGAGACATCAGGCATGCAAAACACTACAACAACAACTTTTACTTGTAAAGCACATTTTCATATACAGAATGTAGCTCAAAGTGCTTTACAAAGTGTGGAAGAAAAATTAGACTTAGGGGTCACATAGTTATTTAGGATAAAGTGTTTTGATATGACTTCAAATTTATATTGTGGCATTCATCTTAAGGTTAATAAATGTCAGAAACCTTTTCAGGCATATCAGGAAACCAGATAAAGGTCAAGAGAACAACAAAATGTACTAAAAGATAACTAAGAGATGATGAAGAAGTCAGCAGATGTCCTGTAAACAACCAGATTGGACTGTTGTTACATACACAGAAATTTCAAGGGTGGTGGCTCAGCACAAAGGGTATAAGAAGAACCAGAATATAATAAAATAGACTTTTATTTTATATAAGTCTTTTGGGTGTAAACCAACAAACCAACCAGAGTAAAATATATGCATTGATTGATACTCTATGTCAATTCAATACTTTGTAAAATGAACCTCTATCCTTTGTTTCTCTGACTTCAGACTGCTGTAAAAGAATGCTCCCTCTAAGGCATTTGCTGAAGAATAATTAAATGATTCAATGAACAGTGTTTCTCCTGCTTGATTACTGACTCTAAAAGGTTTTACCATTCTTGTCCTATTAGAGTAGGGGTGGGCAAAGTCGTTCCTGGAGGGCCAGTCGTTTGTTCTAACCCAGTTACTTAATAAGAAGCCCTTATTGCTCAAGTAACACTTCTGCTTCATTTTTATTTGTCACTCGTTAGGATTTGGAACCTTTATTGTTTGTTTTAGGCTTAAATAACTGTATTCTCAATTTTGAATTGCTCCCTATTAGCAATAAGATTCAAATGACAAAAGAAACGAGCAGTCCTCCATTTAGCTTGTTTCCATTTACACCTGTGTGTATTCATCATGCACTATTTAGTTTAATTAAATTAATAATGAATAATTAAGCAACTGGGTTGGAACAAAAACCTGCAACCACTGCGGCCCTCCACGACTGACTTTGCCCACCCCTGTATTAGAGAATGTTTCTTTCTTTAATCAAGATGTTGATTTTCTACAAGAAAATGTTGGGAAGCAAAAAACAAAAAATTAGGCAAGAATAATAATGAAACAAAACACAAAAATGAGGTGTCCACATAACCAGAGAGTCTTCTTAATCCTGCTAACAGGATTTTGTAGGTAGCACTATTACTTTCATCCCTAGACAGGATGATGTTTTCATTGTGTCATCAAAGGTATCATTTTCTTGTGCCTTCTCTAGCCAATACTAAATACTGGGTCATTAACTACCCTCAGAACCCTTTCTTTTATAATGTGCCTTGGTAGCTGGTTATTTAAGATTTTGCCATAGTTGCAAGTTAAAATCAGGCAACTGGTAAATTCCCGTGGTCTTGTTACTTATCAGTGAAGTTACTTTGTATGAGGACATGTTAACTGTAAAGTTGGATGCAACTGTTTCACATCTTCCTGCATGCATATACCCACTAGGTAGTGTATCTGTGCTTAGTGTAGTTTTTACTGTGTACCTCCTAATAATAATATCACTTTTTTAGCGTATCTCCCAGTTCTCTTCAGTCTATTTACATGCATCCCATCATTCCCCATCTCTATTATTATCCTATAACTAACTGCGTTGTGCTTCCTCATGTGCTACCCAGGCACCTACCTGTTGCATAAGGACTCCTATTTAAATACACACAATCAGAAATGATGCTAGCTTTTCTTTATGAACTCGACAATACAGTCTTATTTGCACAGATTATCCATTCAAAAGGCACATCTTATCTAAATAATACTAACATCCAAACACAAAACCAATTGGGAGTCTTATTTAACAAACTATAAAAAGCTCAATTTTTTCAACCCATTACACTTGGATAGATAGATGAATAGATGAAGTGAATTAAACAAGGAAGCTACATTAAAAATGTGTCTCTTCCAGAGTTGTTTGTGTTTTGTGCCTAAAGTGGCCAGAATTGATTCTATAATGACTCCCCACTGCCCTGTTGTGGAAAATATTGGTCCAGAAAGTGGATTAAAAAGTGACAAGAGAAGTAAATTAAATGCACTTATAAGCTAAGCATTTAACCAAAAACACAGAGGAAAAATTAAAACTTAAAACACTAAGGCTCCCTAATTGTCTTCAGGTGTAATGAGCACTCGGTGACACTGCAATGTCCATTCATTCCCATGTGGCATGAGAATATCGGCCTGTTGGGGTCTATAAGAATGGGGTGTACAAAATACAAGCTTGAGATGAGTTCAGGTGAATTTGTTACTTTAGGGTGGCATGGCATCATAATAGTAGGCAGTGCTGCTTCATAGATCCAGCATAATGAGTTTACATCCGGTGGTGGTCTGTGTAGCGTTTTCATGACTGAGTTTTCCTCCCATATCCCCAAAGAAAGGCAGCATTACTTTAAACTGGAGCCAGTGTAAATGGGTCTATTGGTGTGTGCGTGGGCATTTCCAGTGCTACCAGGATAAGCTTCAGCATGCCTGCCATCCTGGACTGGATTGAGCTTGAAAATATATGCATTCTTTATTTCAGGAGAATGGGCCAATCTTAATTCAAATTACATATACAAGTCAAAGGTACAGTACAGACTGATAAATGCATTAAAAGAATAGTTTATGGTTAAGATAGGACAGCTTCTAAAGAGGCTATATTTTCTTATTTTACAGGCTTCTAAGTTCATGGTGAGTAAATCCGATTGTGCTATCTAAAGCTGACTTAGCTCCCTTCATCACTTCCTTTTGGTTTTGCATATTTACAGTATCTTGCAAACTTGTAGATACATTTTTTCCTGTTCTATGGCGCCCCTCCAAGAGGGCTGTGTACTTAGAACATCGCTCAACTCAAAAATACTGTAACAGCTATAAGGTTGTCAAATGATATACAATTTTTTTTTTTATTGAATTTGTTAAAATCAAATAACATTCCATACACATAACTCAAGTTTTACAAAAAGAAAGAAAACAAAAGTTCAAAACAAATCAACTCCCACCCCTGAGAAAGAGAACTAGGGCAGCAGAGTAAAACTTTATGCTAGTAAAGACAAATGAAAAGATAAAATAATAAATGAATAGAAATAAATGGAGTAAAAGAGGGGGGAGAATCTGCTTCCTCAATTTAAATGCTTATTCTAAAATGTTATTGATTAGATCCTGCCAGGTTTTGAAAAAGTTCTGCACAGATCCTCTATGTGTGAATTTGATTTTTTCCACTTTCAAATAGTATATAACATCAGTTACCCACTGACTTAAAATAGGAGAGTTAGGATTCTTCCAATTGAGAAAGATAAGTCTACGTGCCAATAGTGCAGTAAAGGCGATCACAGTTTGTTTTTCGTTCTCCACTTTAAGCCCATCTGGAAGTGCACCAAACACAGCTGTTTATGAATTAGGATGGACTGTGACATCCAAGCTGTCTGAAAGGCATTTAAAAATTTTGGTCTAAAATGATGCTAATTTGGTGCAGGTCCAGAACATGTGACCCACTTAGGCCAGAACTTGATTGCAGTGTTCGCAGGTTGGATTTTGCCCAGGAAACATTTTGGACAATTTTAAATGAGAGCGATGAGCTCGATATATAATTTTAAGTTGAATAATTCTATGCTTTGCTCATATGGAGCTTGAGTGAATTCTGTGCATTGCTACCTTCCACTCCTTTTCTGATATCTTGAGTAAGAGATCCTTTTCCCATTGTCCTCTTGGATCTTTGAAAGGGAACGACTGTAAAATAGTTTTAAATATTACAGAAATGCTGTCTGAGTCCTCGAGACTGAGCAATATTTTTTCCGGCATAGAGGGAGGTGAGCGGTGATGAAAATTGGACAGGTTCTGTTTAACAAAGTTTCTAATTTTAAGGTAGTGAAAGAAATGTGTTGCTGAAAAGTTAAATTTGGAGTGTAATTGCTTGTAGGATGCAAAGACGTGGTCTATGTACAGATCTCTAAATGATTTAATCCCAAATGTTTTCCAGGCATTAAAAACTGTGTACATTTGAGAGGGTGGGAAAAGGTGGTTCTTGTGCAAATTCTGAGACCTGCATCACACTGTAGTTTTAAAATGAATGTATTATTACAGCTTTAGAATGAAAAAATTCCCTCTCAAAACTTAACAGTGCTAAGTTAAAGTACTCTACATCTAGTTGTATCCTGCCATTAATATCTTTCACTTATTTATATTGACAGTACATCTTTCCTACTCAGTGAATGCCTACACATATGAGTCATTGGAATTGTTAACATTATAACCTGCAATTTGCTTTCTTGGGGAGAATTCAATTGAATAACCATTAGATGGCAGCATTGAACTACAAATGTTTTGCCTCACTTTTCCTGCCTTGAAACTGAAAATCAACAAAAGTGATGGAACCGCACGTAGTAATTGAAAAATAAATCGTACAAGGGTTTCATATAAAAGTTCAGACTAAAAGAGATGTCAGATTGGACGATTGAAATAAACACTTTATCCTTGTTTGATTAAACTTTTTTCTTGATTTCAATCTATAGTTAAAATCTTTCACTTGACTTGTCCAAAAATGACTCAGTCACACATTCATTCTCAATCAAACTGATGTGCATAGTTTTGAGATAAAGGAGTAAGGTGGAATATTTGAAGAAAAGCTACCCCCACACTCTGATTGAATGTGCAAACTTCATACTGAAAGTGCTTGGGCTGGGATTTGAACCCAGCTCCATGAAGCTGCAAAGCGTTAACACTGTATTGATGGAATTTGTCAATTACATTTCTAAAATATGTAAAAAGCCCTAGTGGGGTTCATCGTCACCATGTGGTATATTTAGGCTACATCCTCACTACTATGTTTTTGTTTAAAAAGGTAGTCATTAGTGTCCATTTTTGCCATTCACCCACACTATCCTAGTGTTCTTAACCCCCAAAAATGGAGACTTTAGAAAATGTACTTCATAGCTGTGTCCTTCTGATAATGTTGGATCTGCTTTGCAGTTTGGATTGGTGAAAACAAAGAGATTTGATAACGCAAACTCTAATTGCTCTAGGATTGGTTGGTGTTTATTACATGGCCCTTCCCTGATTGGATCCTACTCATTATAATGTATCATTACCTAACTGGTCACCCTTCATGGAAGAGAACCATATTCCAACATGGCAGACATGCTGTAGAAGAGTTGTTTTCCATTACACTTGTTGTGTTGCTTACCTGTATGCATCTATATTGCATTTTGTGCAATTTCAATGCTGCATACCTGCACAAAAGGCAAATACTTTACCAGTTGCTACTGTTTTGCAATAAATGCCGAGGCCGATGGTGTTACCATTCCTTCAGGGATTTTTCCAACTCTGTGTGCACACCCAGTATAGGTGAATGGCTGTGTCATAGGCATTTCCAGTTGTTTTACTGTGGACAGAGATACTTTCGCAAATGAGCTGTAAATTCTAGTGTGGCTGGAGATAGTTTTAAATTAAACACACCACTTTTAGAATGACATATTGGATCTGAGTGTCCATGTATTGTATGTGCAAGTGCGAAGGACTGGCCCATATGGAGCCTAAGCTGGAGCACATGCTCCTTTGGTTACCAAAACAGCGCACTCAGTGTCTTGAGCATCATAGCAGTGACATGCGGTGAGGTTCATAGCTGGTGAGGCATGGACTCCTTCAGAGTCAGATTTACAAATATATGAACCCAAAAGAGTAGCTTACTCACCATTCAACTGGCAGCATGCACAATGACTACTGGTTATGTTTCATATCTCATCAGCATTCTTTACACACACATACTGTAGGTAAGGTACATATTTGGCTAAGAAAGAGCGTTACATTTATTGCAGTGAGAGACAGCGGAGAGAGTGCATTTGCTTTGCACCCTCCATGTGTTCTAAACTTGTCGTTGCAATTCCACAATTCATACTCATTCAATACAAATAGAAGTACTGAGTGGTGTACAAAAAACAGATTTCAATTTTGACCTTAATTGAAATATTTAGATGTTTTTAAAAGCTTGTAATTCTGATGCTTTAATCAATTTTAATACAGACTGTTCAACAAAAGGATAACAAGAAAAACAAAAATGTAGTTTTTAAATATTGGATTTTTTTCTTAGTCTGATCCCATTATTTTATAAAATTGAAAACTGTTTATGGTCTGACCTTTACTTGTAAATAAAGTTCATTCCCCTATCCTTCTCCACGAAAATCTTTGTCACTTTCGTTTAAAAGTCCTCCTTATTTGCCTTTAGTCTAAAAAAATCTTAATCTTCCATTTTGGCAGTCAGTCAGAACAAAAAATAAAAATAAACGGACTGCTGCAGTGCACTTGACTTTCTGATATCGCTAACTTACTGGAGCCTCTGCGTAGAAGAACAGCAGCAATGAGCACCTGTTGGGCTCACATACGTCCCCTTCAGGGCGGCATGGTACTGTCTGCCTCACCTTGTGCCTTTTCACTGCGGTTTTATGTCCGATCAGCAAGACTAAATATGTCACACACATTCATTAAAGATATTAGCCAGACTGTGGAAAGTCAGGGTGTATAATAAACGTGTCTGCAAACATTATATTGGCGACATACAGAGAGGCAGCAACAGGCACGCACCAATTGCATGCATCAACCCCGCGTGTGAGGGAGAGCGCAGTTCGAGGGGAGGCTCTGTTCATCTCTACCACACCTCGCGTTTCTCCCCTGTATTTGATCAGAAAATATGCAAATTCAACAATTTTGACTATAAAAATTATCAAAATTATTGGAATCATACAGAAAACAAATTTATAGCACAGACCAGTGGACACATTTATTTTATGTTATCATTATTAGTTTTTGTACATTTCATGATGACAGGTGAGGCTCTGTCTCACCTGCCTCCCCTGACCGCACGTCCCTGAATCCTAGGGCTATTAGATTTCAAGTACTGTTGGGGGGTGGTGCTCCTCAGTGGTGTCAGCAGTACACACATCCATAACATGAATGTCAAGGAAAGGTACAGAGCACACACCGCTTAAGTCTGCATAAACATCGCCCTTCACTGTCCAGAGCATGCACCCCTTAAATTTTGCAAACAGTACCCACCTATGTCACCTACTGGATTGACTGGCTCTGACTGGCACTGCTATCTAGACTGCAGTCACATGCAGTCCAATGTGTCACCTGAATTAGAACAAACATGTGTCAAACCACCATCAGTCTTGAGAACAAAATGCAAGAAAAGAAAAAAGAGAAAAAAGGGAATACACAACAATATGGGCTTTATTTTGCTATTAAACACTCTGCCAGTGACGGGGTGCAGGACTGTGTGATTTTGCATGTTCTGGATTCCAGCTGTTGTAGTGCATTACAGGAGTGTGGGCCTAGGACCGTTACTAGGTCCCTGCTGCTGATGTACAAGCCCCTTATTATGACAATTTCATATGGAAGCCAGATAGCAACAGCCGTAGTCCTCGACAAAAGAGGGAGGATGTCATGAATTTGTGACATAACTTTCCTGGTATTTTTTTATTTTATTTTGAGAAGTTTTAGTTATGCATGTCTCCTTATCGGGGATGGCTCTGCTGTTTAAGCAAAACAGGTAGAGAAGACTGGCACTTGGTTACTAATACAACCACCCGACTGCCATTACATTCTTTTATGTTGTTTTCACGTATTAGTATGTTTGGTCTTAACATGAGCCCTTTAACCTTAAGTGATGATCTCCCAAATTCCTCAACTTCATAGAGACATTATGCTGGATGGCCTTGTTTTCTTCAGGTGTAAGTTCATAGTTTGTTTTAGTCCTATTGCTTTTTCAGCATGTTTGTCATTAACCATATTTTCCATTTTTATTTTGACATTAGGTTGATGAAGATTTGGCATACTTTACATGTTTGTTCCTTTATTTTTTAAGCAAAGTGCATTGCTCTTATGAGTGAATTTAAAAGGAGTATTTATACAGAGAGCCTGTTATAAATCTGACAATATGAGGAACAAAAATGCTCCAAGACTGGAGTTTTGCTAAATTCCTAAACTGTTTAAAATAACACTTTACAACCTACTGTCATAACCCTGCTGGCCTGAATAATGACCAACGCATAGCATTTTATGTTACACTACTGTTACACTACTCTACTCTCTAAATCTTGCAGTCCACTCAATATTAAATTATGCACATAATATATCGCTATCTAGTTATGCTGTTATGCTACTTATACATGTTACACTGCTGTTTTGTTTGCAGTGCACAAGTTTAGTTTTAACTCCAGAAGAAAAATGGAAAGGATTTCAGTTGTACTTTAGCATGGCAGCAACTCAAAATAATAGATGTGTAGTGGGAACAAAGAACTGTAAGTAGGAAAAGAGAGCTTTTGCCCTTCTGCATCATGGGAAATTTCTGACCTCAGTGAGCTTGCCTAAGGACATTTGCATTGTGGTGTTACAGGTGTACCACCTCAATGAAACTCCTCTCCTGCCACTGTGCCCAGACTGGGTTGCACTGCGCCTGAAGGAGCTTGGGTGTTTGATGCCAGAAGTGAGACTTCTGTTGGGAAACAAAGACATAGGGCAATTGATGGAAAGACAGTGAAAATCATGCATTCTTGTGCATTGTTTTTGGCCTTGAAAACTCTTGAAGAATATCATTCAAAGGTACAGTTTTGGCATTACATCCTTATAACAGATGGTAGAAAATGATGAAAACTACGAGACTGAAAATGACATAGCTTGTTCTATAGTATTAATCTGTTATTATAACATTGTGGCGTAACATATTATTATCATATAATAAAATTGTACTTTAAAAAATTTTTGTTTTTCACAATTCTTGAAAACTGCTGGGGAGGCTGGGGTTATAGTGCCAAAACAGTGGGGAGAACAGGGTTCAAAGGGTTAAATTGATGACCGATGTTCTGTGCAGTTGTTACTCTGGGCTCAAGTGGAGGATTCTTCTTGCACTGGAGTACACGCTTTTCTATTTACTTGCTTGATCCTTTGCTCGCAGTGTCATGTGATGCTGCTTTCTCAGATTGTTTTCTGCTGTTAGTCCATTTGCTATGTTGTCTGTAACATAGGTAAAAGCTTTACTCTTTCCGGCACAAGAGTTTAAATGACAAAGTTCCCTTCTTGAAATAATGGTTGTTCCTCAGCCTTTTCAGCCTACTGGCCCCAACTTGGCTTGACAGAAAAATTGTCAATGTCTGACTCATAATGGGGAAGACATTGTCAGTCCTCACCTACCCAAATGGAGAAGAGCTCATCAGCTTTTAGTTCCAGAGATAATTTTTAGATGGTTGTTTTGCACAGTGAGAGCAGAGCTGTCAAGTGAGTTCCCCTGAGAGAGCCACCTGAGAGCCAGAATGTGTCCTCTCGATTCTTCAGGATGGTGCATAGAATTTTAAATGAATGTATAACTTCTCCTGATTGTATTAAAGTCACTTCTAGTTACAAAATGAGTGTGTCCTCATAGGTGAGTACTTCTGTCCATCAGAGTAGTCATTCATTGATTTCCAGCTTCTTGTTCTTGCTTGAGTTCATTTCACTCCTTCTGGCTCAAGAAATCTGCAGAGGGGACCTCTGGAGAGATGTCACGTCATCTCTAATTTACCATCTTGTTATCAAATGAAGTCCAAACACATCCTAGTACAAGCTGGAGTTGAGTCTCTTGGTCTGGAATGTAAGTGAGGGAAGGTGCAGCTAAATACATGTTTCAATGTTAAATCTACTTTCTTGACAGGTCTGGTGTGCCACTAAAGCCTAGCAGAATGAGAAATGCATACTTTGTCCTACACAATTTAGGAGATAAAATGGGTTAAGGGGTTTAAGAAGTAGTTCTAGTTTGAGTTTCCTGTAATTAAGATGAGTGGATTGTAACCCCAGAAGACTTTTCAATACCCTTCTGGAAGAGATTTAAAAGCTCATAGTGATCAGACATGGGAGTACAGCTGGAAAGAGGCCTAACTGACACAGAGAGCAAGGCAAGGTGCGAGACGAGAGTGCATTGGTGAGGAAGTTGGCAGGTGGTAAACACTGTTTCAGACTTAACTAGGGCTTTATTTTCTATTGTCTTTTTCTTTCTAATTTGTATATATCTATTTTGATGGGTTCTATGCTTTGGCCGATGTAGAGTAGTGACAATAAAACACCCACTTTTCACAGCAACCTGAATTAAATAGAAAAGATAAACATAAAATCTTTTGATTAGACTGCTTGGTTAAAAATGAGGCAATTAAAAGTGGAAGCCTCATGCTTTACAGAACATTCTGATCCTGAAGATGTCTGATCTTGGAATTGAATGAATGCATAAGAAAACTATATTTTACAAGTCAGAACAAAACTAGCACTCAATTAAATTAAAAAATAAAAGTCAACACTTATCCGTAGGCAAGGAATATCTTCCTCACAGGAATGATGTGAGTGAATGATTTATTAAATGTGGTAAAAAGCACATATCACTTTGTTTTGCTTTATCAGCGACCTGAGAAGATGGTCAACATCAGAATAAAAGATAATCAGATAGCCACTGCTGATTTCTTCCAGGCAAATGGTGCATATTTACTCAAAACAGCAACGAACAATGCATTCAGGCAACAAACAGCATCATTTTAGCATTGTGTGGCTGTACCGGAAGATTGCTGAGCCACGCTAATAAGACATTTGTCATTATTAGCACAAAAAATCATTAAATTAGCAAATTGTAAATAATGTGGATGAGCGTAACATGGAAATAAAGCCAAGTGGTAATAAGAAAGCCCTGGACCACCTTTTCTTTTTGGCTTATTGGCTAATGTGAAAGTCATCACCATTTCCTTTCATTAGCAGATGCGTAGATCTATTGACAAAGGGAATTTCATAAAGCTTTTTATTGCAATTGTCTGAGAGACAGAAGCTTGACTGATGTCCTTAAAAACTGAAAGATTCACTTCTTGAAAGTACAACTTTTATTATCTCTGAAAGAGACCATCTCTAAATGTAAGTGACTGTAAGATACGAAAGACTGCCTACAAATATTTTGTAATATAGCACCAATGCTTATTTCACATTTCCTATTATTAGTTGAGTTAGGATGGATTTTGTTTTAATCCTGCACTATACAGTTACATAAGCAAAATGCAAAATAGCCTTCTCATTTTTTATCTGTCTCTGGAAATGTGTATTATTAATGCCAAAACATCTATAGTTCCTTACTATCCAACATTCAAACCAATTCGATTTATTGTTATACACAGAGGACTATGCAGACAGATCTTTTAGAGATGTGCAAATCTACAAATTCATCTACCCATCAATGAACCATGTGCTCAGCTTCGCTAATCAAACTTTAGAGTTTCAGGCAGTTTTAGTAGCACGGGGCTAAAGGCAGGAACAAGCCCTGAACAAGACCCCAATTCACCACAGGGCACTCACACTCAAGGCCAGCATCTCTCGAACTGGGCCAGTTTAAACTGAGAAGCGCATTTCTACAATGTGAGAAGGAAAAACATCAATATATTCATTCTATTTTAATCCAATTCAGGTGTACAAATAACTGGAGTATGGTAGCACCAAATATACAGCAAGAACCAACTTTGGACCAGGTGCTAGTCTATCGTGAACCACCCTTAAGCATCTACCTACACTCACAAGGAGCAGATTTAGAGTCTATAACCAACCTAACATACATTGGATTTAGAACGTCTTCAGATCCCTTCACTTTTTATTTTATTCTGTTGTTGATTTAATTTTAAACTTATAAATTTTGTATTTTTGTCTGTTAGTCTACATTCAATAACCCACAAACTGAAACATGTTTTCAAAAAAGTCTGCAGATTTGTTAAAAATCAAATACTGAAATCTCTAATTCATATTAGTATTCATAACCTTTGCTGTGGTGCTCCAAATTGTGGCCAGTTGTGTCCTGTTTGCTTTAATTCTTCTTGAGATGTTTCTAGAATTCGATTGGAGCCCACCTGGCATAAATTGAATTGCTTGGATATTGTTTAGAATGGCACACACCCATGTATATAAGGTCCCATAATTCACAAGGCATGTCACAACAAAAACTAAGCCATGAAGTCCAAGATACTCTCTGTAGACCACCACGATCATATTGTCATGAGACAAAGATCTAGGTGAGGGAATAAAACTCTAAAGATTTGAGTGTTCCCAGTAGCACAGTGTCTCGATAGATTTAAAATGGAAGAAGTTTGGAACCACCAGGATTCTTCCTAGAAATGAACATTCAGCCAAACTAAAAAACTGGGCAAGACAGGTCTTGGTGAGGGAAGTGATGAAGAGTCCACTGGTTACTCTAGCATAGCTTCAATAGTCCTCTGCTGAGATGGGAGAACCTGTTAGAATGACAACCATCTCAACAGCACCCCATCCATCAGGCATTTATGGTAGAGTGGCTAGAAAGAAGCCATTCTTGAGTTAAAAGCATATGTTAGTTTAAAGGACTCCAAGAACATGAGGAAAAAGATGCTCTAGTCTGAAGAGGCAAAAATTAAAGTTTTTTTGGCAAAACCCCAAGTATTATGTTTACCAATGATCAGGCACTGCTCATCACCTGCTTAATACCATCCCTGCAGTAAATCATGGTGTGTTTTGGGGTCATGCTGTGTTTCTCAGTGTCAGGGACAGAATTGAGAGGAAAGCTCTTGAAGAAAACTTGTTTTCAGGTCTCTCTGTGGAGAGAGGATTCATAGGATCTGCCAGGAAGAATGGGATAAACCATCCAAATCCAGATGTGCAAACTTTGTACAGTCTTATCCAAGAACACTCAAAGCTGTAATTGCTGCCAAAATGGCCTTTAACAAAGTACTGAATTAAGCGTCAAAATAATTATGAAATAAATCTACAACAAAAATGTGCAGAAAGTAAAGGGCTCTAAATGCTTCCTGAATCCACTGCAAGTATGTTTGTGGTTAGTAGAAGAAAATCCATGAATACATGAGACGAAAATGTATAATTCACACAGATTATACACAGTGGGCTTGTTGCACATGTAAAAGCAATTGCTTCATAAATAAAGTTTTTTCATTGCAGCATACATAGAGAGGTTTTAGCTGGAAAGAAAATGCCAATAAAACTGCAAAATGTATTCGACAAGGCTGTTCAAGCAGTCAATTATATCAAGAGCAATTTTATGTGATGAGATGGGTACTGATCACCACCAGCTTTGGTATTCCATTGAAGTCCGGTGGTTTTCACATGGCCAGGTACTCTCAAGCCTTTTTGAGTTATAGAATGAGGCAAAACTGTTTTTGCATAACTGAAATTTAGACCCTGCACATTGCTTCAGTGATTTTGAATGGCTGGCTAGTAGAATATTCAGACAATATTTTTAATTATAATAATAGTCATTTTATTAGAGCATTAGAACAATAGAACACTCTAGATGAGAACAGGCCATTCAGCTCAACAAAGCTCGCCAGTCCTATCCACTTACTTCTTCCACAAAAACATCAAGTCCCTAAAGTCTTACTGTCTACCACACTACTTGGTTTATACTGGGGGCAAGCTCCCCGGCGCCTTTGGTGCCCAACTCCAAGTTGCGGACAGAATATTAGTAAAATCTGTAAATGTACAAAAGAAAAATAATTATTTATTAGAGTCAAAATCACAAAATTCTATAAATATGTAAAAGAAAAATTATTATTTAACGGAGTAGAAATCATGAAATGAGAATAAAATATTTACTCTGTTACTGATTAGAGTATTCCCATTAAACTGAGGTCCAATGTGCTCGATGAGTGTTTATTAAAGACTAAATAAATGATACATTCATTTTAACTGACATTCTTATAGATAAAAAAACTTTAAAAAAAAATTAACAGGAAAAATCATCTGAAAACTAAAGTGGTATGCAATGGGTCATTGTAAATCGACCTTCAGCTAACTAAATAACCTAAATACAAACATTGGTGTTATGAATAGATAATTCTTTTTTAATAGTTTCCTGTGAAAGAAAGTTTACTCGATCAAAAATAAACACCACGACTTTCTTGATATTAAAAACCACGACTGTCTTGATATTTTAGTTTATAATTTAAAAATGGAATAAGAATCTGAAAATCTAACAACATCAGATTAGAGTCTGATAAATTCTGAAAAGAATGATACCAAACATATATATGTAGGTTTTAAAATAAGCCCGACTTAGGCCTTGTTCACACGGGCGTTAAGTTTTTGGATAAACGAACTTGCTCTGAACTTCCTAGACGTTTATGTTGCATTTTGTGGTGGCGATCGATTGACTTCTACACCGGCGTTCGTTTGTCTCTGTCTAACGCCAGCCTGCAGCCCAAATTGTAGTTTGTGTGTTAACCTGTGGAGGCAGTGTCGGGAACTGGATATGAAAGCCCTTGTCGTTTTATTTGAGGTGCTTCCTTTCAATATGGACCATTTTGCTATGTTAGATATTAATCTTCTTGTTTTAAAAATACTCGTAATACGGCGACGTAGGGAGAGAAAAAATCGCCGCCGCTACTGGGTTCATCCTCTGACTGCACAACGTCGGGTTAAAGGAAGTTTTTTTGTGCTTTATGAAGAAATGTGAAAATTTCCGCGCAAGTTTTTTTAATTACTGTCGGATGTCGGTTTCCACTTTTGATTGTCTGCTGCAGCTGGTGCAATGCCACATTGCACGCCGATCAACCAATATGTGACTTGGTGTTAGCCCCGAAGAGAGACTACTTGTCACTTTGAGGTAAGGAAACAGTAGTCGAGTGTGCGCTTACACCGGTGTTATGCACTGAAATG
>JANRMT010062829.1:1758054-1773922 GCA_026402145.1 Polypterus bichir lapradei | reverse complement strand
GCCCCCCCCTACATAATCGTTATCAAATATTATATTAGAACATAAATTAATAGGTTCATGGTTTACAAATTACATGAGACAATAAAATAAAATAAGCAATATGAAAATATATATGTTGTATATGAAAATATATATGTTGTATATATATATATCCGGTCCTCCGAAGCGTAAAATAAACGCGCAGAAAACGAACTAGAAGCGGTTTCCTTGCGTTCGTTGGGTTTTGAACGCCAAGAAAAAGCTGCATGCAACGTTTTTTTGATGCCGTATAAACGCGCAGCCGGACAAACGCACGTCACCAAAGCCCGTGTGAACACTCTCATTGACTCCTACGTGTAGAAAACACTCGGCGCTTGATCCGCGCTCACCGGACGCTACGAACGCAAAAAAAACGCTCGATTTTAACGCCCGTGTGAACAAGGCCTTAAAGTGTGACAAAAAATGTGACATAAAAACATCACACAAAATCATTGCACTTTTAGGCTTAGGATTTTATATAGAGAGAGAGTATATCTCACCTTTCCTATGCTCTAAGAGATTAACAGTAATTAAAAATGAAGAAAAGCACATATACTACATTGGAAACAAATATTTACAATTCTAAATTTCCTCTTGAAATTAATAAAGTCTATCTAATCTAATCTAACATTGATCTAATCTAAATAATATCCATACAAAGCTCTAAATAAATATAAACACAGGAGAAACAAAGCTTTTTTATAGAATAAGAGACAATAAACTGGAATACAATACAAAAAAAAAATAATGCTAGGAGAAAACCCTGAACGAATAGCTTAATTTGTGATACAAACACAAATCAAACTGAGCACCTGACAGAGACGGTAAAATGCAAAAAGGAGTCAGAATGTCAGGGTAAGTTAAACGCCTTCCTGAACAATTGACTTTTAAGGTTAGCTTGGAGCACACACAAGATTGCCAAAATCAGTGGACCTTAGTGGGAGGACAGAAGCATAGTGATGGAACAACCCAACTACGAAAGATGATACCACACTACTATCATGTAGACTTATTTTGTTTTGAGTTTTGAGTCCCAGCCCACCTTTTATAGCCCAGTGGGTAACTAACATATTGTATTATTTGAAATTGGAAAGCAAATCAAATTGTCATTAGAGAATCTGTCCAAATCATTTTTAAAACATGGCAAGACTTGACTGAAAAAAACTTAGAATAAGTGTTCATATAAGGGAAAGGGATAGTTTTTTTGTGTGTTTCTTTTTTTCCCTGCTCTGGGCTCTCCTCTCTTTCTCTCAGTTGGGGGTTGAATTCTTGTTCTGTTTTGTTTTCCTTGTTTTTCTAATTTTCTGGAGGTTTTTTTTTCTCAAGATTGATTTTGGAAGTTATTTGTTGCATAAGTTCTGCAAATTTTATCTGCTTAATTGTACACTATTTTACTGATGTTGCCCCATATAAAGCCATGTAAAGTTTTATAAGTCAGTAATATAATTTTATATTAAATTCTGTAAAATAGGGAGCCAGTAAAACGGCAGCAGAATGGTTGTTATGTATTTGCTGTTGTGGGTCTATGTATGGACTCATACAGCAGAGTTTTCAATCAAATGGAGCTGTGATTACAAATTAGAAGAGACACCTGCCAGTCAGGAATTACAGTAGTTGATATGGCATGTAACAAAAGCATGGACAAGTTCTTCAGCATCAGAAAAGGAGAGGAATTAGTAAACAGGGAATATTTTACAGAGGTGGAAGTACGAATACTATATTTTTTAATGTGATGAATGTGGGAAGAATAAGAAAGGGAACAATCAAAAATGACACCAAGGGTCCTGGCAGTAGAAGAAGATCTGATGAGATCACCACCAAGAGTGATTGAAAAGGATTTTTTTTTTTTATCAAGCTGAGTTTTAGGGACAATTAACAAGTTTTGTTGCAGATTAGTTTTAAAGAGTTATTTTCCATCCAGGTTTTAATCTCACTGAGGCAAGTTCTGAGATGAGTAAGCTCTGGTGATTTTTCACTTTTAACACTGAAACAGATCTGAATAACATTCACCTAAAAATGATAATCCAGTCCAAAGCTAAGAATAGCATAGCCAAGGTAGATACAGAAGAGCTGAGGGCTGCGGACAGAGCCTTGAGGAACATCTTGTGTGAACTCCTTTGAGTCACTTAAATAGAGTCAAGCTATCCTTACAAGGAAATGCAGGGACTGTTTTTCACATCCAAAAGAAAACTGAATTGATCATCAGAAAACTTGAAATGTCAGTCAGGCAAACTGAAATAGTTTTATCACACGCACAGGCACAAAAGCAGTGTTTCAGGGAGGGTTTAGAAAAGTTACTTGTTGCTTGTACTTGTTATTTGTATTCAAATTATCATAGGGGAGGCAGGGCAGGAAGCAGGTAGCTGTAGCTGACACCAGCATCTCTTTAAGTAAATAACCAGCATTGTAGCAATGAATAGTTAAAAGTAACACAAACAACAATTCCTTAGTGGGAAAAAAAGACAGCAGTTGACTTCAAAGCGGTAAAGAGAAGGGCTAAGTGGTACATAGGCAGGTGGCTACCATTGAAGTGCCGATCTGGCACAAGGGGCTGTAGGAGCAGACATGAAATTAAGAAATTAACTAACAGTGTATATTCAGTAAGTGAATTTTTCTTAGTAAAAAGGAAATGGTGTATAAAAAAATTATTGATTGAACAGTTCTTAGTAGTCAGGAAAGTAGAGCAGTTAAGAGGACAACAGGGAATACAAATTTTAAGAGTGTAGAGCTTGTAAGTAAAGAACAAGAGGAGTGCATAGTTAGGAGAATAGACGGAGAAATGTTAAGTTCACTTCATAGAAAGTCAAACAATAGGCAGTCAAAGAGGAGAATATTACAGGAGCTTAAGGGTTCAGAAGATGTAAATTAACTGTAACATTTCTTTAATCTAATTTTTGGCTTCACTTTTTTTAGTTTTACCATTTAAGTTAAATCACTTAATTTTAATACAAAAAAAAGTTGAGCAGTTTTAGTAATCCAAACTCAAATTTTAATAATGAGGCCAGTGCAATGCAAGTACTGTTGGATGTTGGACTTTTTGGAGGATGGCTTAGAGGAGCTGGTCTTCTATGAGGGCTACACCTTCAGGAGATGCCAGCTGGCCTGTGTTGTAGTAGAGAATTGGAAGATCTTGCTTGGGTGTCCTTTAGAGAGATAGTGTACACCCCTAAGATGGCATGGGAGGAGTCTCCAGGCCAGACAGATAGAGATAGGTGGGTTATGGTCACAAGGCACAAGGTAAAAGGTTTACACTGTCCAGGAGCATCAGCCCCAGAATTGGAAGTGTCAAACCATTTTCAGGTCCTTGTGGAGCTGCACTGTGTCTCTGACAATTCTGAGGTGGAAGGCAGGCATGAAGAGCCCTAATGGGCCACCTTAAAACCAATTCTCAGAAAGACAGAAGTAGTGATATTTGGGGACTCAGTTATTAGGGGGACTGAAGAGTAAGTTTTCTTCAGAGACAGAGAATTTCGTCCAGTTTGTTGCCTTCTGGGTGCACAGGTGGGAGACCTCCCTGGAAGGGTTGATAGGCTCTTGGCCAGAGCAGTGGTGGATCCAATTGTCATTGATGATGTTGGAACAAATGACATACATAAGGATAGGCTGTCAGATCTGTGATCCAAATGTAAACAGTTAGGTGCAAGGCTGGAAGTAGAACTGATATGGCAGCCTTCTCCGAAGTTCTACCTGTGCCATGCACCAGTCCAGGTAAGACTAATGAGATTCTAAGGCTTAACACATGGCGCACCACATGGTGTAGGAAAGAAAGGTATAGGTTTATGGGATTGTTGAGCTCCATTTGGAACAGATGGGACCTGTTCCATTGAGACAGGTTATATTTGAACCAGAGGGGAACCAATGTGTTGGGGAGTTTAAGTAGGACTGTTTAAAATAGGGTATGGAGGGACTGGATAGTTTAGGACAGGGCTGGTTTAGAACTGTACATGAGCAATAGTGTAAAGATAAAAATGCATAGTAATGCAAATTCTAAACCAATGTTTAAATGCAAAATTAAAATGAGTAATATATTAACATTAGCTTGCCATAATGCTAAAATTATCAAAAATAAAACAAGTGAGTTAGAGTTGTAGATAGTGGCGCATTATTATATTACACAGAAGCCTGGCTAAATATAAAGATTTGGATGGATAAAGCATGCACATTTTTTAGGAAATAAGGATTTCAAACAGCATTTAAATGCAAGTCCTCTTCAATTGGATGTTGACCCCCATCTTAGACAGGCAGGTTTACAGTGGGACATTATAGTTATGGGTGACTTTAACTACCCGAATATTAACTTGGATAATCTTCCAAATAGTGGAGCACAAGAGCAGGGGATTTAAGAGTAATTAGTGAATGTTTTTAACATGTTATGTTAAATCACCAACACAGGGAAAAGCCTGTCTACATTTAGTATTTTGTAATAATCACGACAGAATTTAGGATGTAGAGGTGACTGAACCACTAAAGTCAAGTGACCATAATATACAATAATACAATTCTCTGTGTTTTGTGTACATGTACATATAAGGTGTGCATTACCACAGCATAATAAGTCACACGCAGCTGGAAGAGTGTGGATGCAAGGACTGTTAAAAAAGACTGTTAAAGACTGTTAAAAACTGTTAGGTTTAACTCCATTAGGGCATGTTTTGATCAGATGTGACAAAGTCTAAGGAGGATAGACTGGGATAAGCTTTTAAGTGTAGAGACAATTGAGGAGCAGTGAAACAGGTTTAAAAACATTTTACATACAATGAAGGACAGGTACATGCCTAAAAATGGAATTAGTGGAAAGTTAAAAAAAAAACGTCACAGTGGTTTGGTTTGTAAAAGAGTTGAAAAAGAAGCTGCAAAGGAAAAATAACTTCACCGTAAATCATAGGGTATATTAGAACATGAGGGCAACCATTAAGAAGGATATTAGGAAGGCTGAAAAGATGTTAAGAGAGGAAGATAGCAGATATGGTGAAAGATGACCAAACAGATTCTTTCAGTATTTTAGAGGTAAAAGAACAGTCAAAGAGGAGGTGAAGTGCATTAGGAATAGTAAAGGGGAATTTAAAAATTATAGATAGTGAAATAGCAGATTTTCTAAAATCGCATTTTTTGTGAGGAAGTAGATAATTTCCCAGCGGTAAAAGGGACTACTACTGGGGGATTTGGAAGTTGTAGAGGAAGAAGTATTGCTCAGATTAAATAGGCTGAAATCAAACAAATTACCAGGACCAGATAATATTTATCCGTGAGTTTTAAAGGAATTTAGGGAGTACTTATATAAACCCTTGACACATAATTTTTGGAGTCACTGTGCACTGGGGAAATCCCAAACAACTAGAAAATGGCAAAAAATAATCCCAATATATAAAAAGGGTGACTGAGCAGATCCAAGTAGCTACAGTATAGGCCAGTAAGCTTAATGTGCATCACAGGTAAATTAATGGAAGGAGTTATTAAAGGAAAGATTGAGCAACACATGACAAGAACAGGAGTTTTAGTAAACAGTCAAAATTAGTTCAGAAGACGGAGGTCATGTTTTGTCATCATGCTGGAATTCTATGAGGAAGCAACAAAAGGATGTTGGGCTGAATGGACTATTCTCATTTAGATTGTTCTAATGTTCTGTGAAGCTGGGTTCTCTACGCTAGTTGAAATGAAGACAAACTACAGAGCCAAATCTCTGATAAAAACTGTCCTTCCTACAACCTGATATTGAACATCAGACAGTCAAAACCAGTCTTGTCATTAGGTGAGTGACCATCCTGTACTTGTACGAGGGATGTTCAAAAAGTTTCCACACTTTTTTTTAACTCTGTTTATTAAGAATTTCAAAAACAATCATCACTTTTCTACATAGTCACCTTTGTTTGCGATGCAATTTTCTCAGCATCATACCAACTTTTTAATGCCAAAATACAACTCCTCCCACTTTCACCGTTTCCAACGAAAATATAAAAGTGTGGTAACTTTTTGAACGTCTCTCTAGAATAAGATGTACATTACCACAGCATAATAAGTCATGCGCAGTTGGTAGCCATACAGTGGGTACGGAAAGTATTCAGACCCCCTTCAATTTTTCACTCTTTGTTATATTGCAGCCATTTCCTAAAATCATTTAAATTAATTTTTTCCCTCATTAATGTACACACAGCACCCCATATTGACAGACAAGAAAAAGAATTTTTGAAATTGTTGCAGATTTATTAAAAAACAAAAACTGAAATATCACATGGTCCTAAGTATTCAGACCCTTTGCTGTGACACTCATATATTTATCTTTGTGTGGAGTTTACATGTTCATCCTTGAGATCACCTTCATTTGAGTCCAGCTGTGTTTGATTATACTGATTGGACTTGATTAGGAAAGCCACACACCTGTCTATATAAGACCTTACAGCTCACAATGCATGTCAGAGCAAATGAGAATCATGAGGTCAAAGGAACTGCCTGAAGAGCTCAGAGACAGAATTGTGGCAAGGCACAGATCTGGACAAGGTTACAAAAAAATTTCTGCTGCACTTAAGGTTCCCAAGAGCACAGTGGCCTCCATAATCCTTAAATGGAAGACGTTTGGGATGACCAGAACCCTTCCTAGAGCTGGCCGTCCGGCCAAGCTGAGCTACCGGGGGAGAAAAGCCTTGGTGAGAGAGCTAAAGAAGAACCCAAAGATCACTTTGGCTGAGCTCCAGAGATGCAGTCAGGAGATGGGAGAAAGTTGTAGAAAGTCAACCATCACTGCAGCCCTCCACCAGTCAGGGCTTTATGGCAGAGTGGCCTGTCAGAAGCCTCTCCTCAGTGCAAGACACATGACAACCCGCATGGAGTTTGCTAAAAGACACCTGAAGATTCTCTGGTCTGATGAGACCAAGATAGAACTTTTTGGCCTTAATTCGAAGCGGTATGTGTGGAGACAACCAGGCACTGCTCATCACTTGTCCAATACAGTCCCCACAGTGAAGCATGGCGGTGGCAGCATCATGCTGTGGGGGTGTTTTTCAGCTGCAGGGACAGGCGACTGGTTGTAATCGAGGGAAAGATGAATGCGGCCAAGTACAGGAAAATCCTGGACAAAAACCTTCTCCAGAGTGCTAAGGACCTCAGACTGGGCCGAAGGTTTATCTTCCAACAAGACAATGACCCTAAGCACACAGCTAAAATAACGAAGGAGTGGCTTCACAACAACTCTGTGACTGTTCTTGAATGGCCCAGCCAGAGCCCTGACTTAAACCCAACTGAGCATCTCTGGAGAGACCTAAAAATGGCTGTCCACCAACGTTTACCATCCAACCTGACAGAACTGGAGAGGATCTGCAAGGAGGAATGGCAGAGGATCCCCAAATCCAGGTGTGAAAAACTTGTTGCATCTTTCCCAAGAAGACTCATGGCTGTATTAGCTCAAAAGGGTGCTTCTACTAAATACTGAGCAAAGGGTCTGAATACTTAGGACCATGTGATATTTCAGTTTTTCTTTTTTAATAAATCTGCAACAATTTCAAAAATTCTTTTTTTTGTCTGTCAATATGGGGTGCTGTGTGTACATTAATGAGGGAAAAAATTAATTTAAATGATTTTAGGAAATGGCTGCAATATAACAAAGAGTGAAAAATTGAAGGGGGTCTGAATACTTTCCGTACCCACTGTATGTACTAAAATAACGCAGGGTGCACTTCAATATGAATTTTTGTTTTGGTAATAGCAAAGTGTCCTTCTTTTGTATTGTAAATGTAACTTGTCCTCAAATATCAAGAGTCTGTGATTATTGTGGGCTGCAAAATAAGGTTAAATTGAACAGAGATCTTCACAGATGCAAGTCCAAAACAGAACTGAAGTTATTGAGACAAGATGGCGGCTTTAAATGCCAGTCAAAGAAATGACGTCATCTGGGCGGGACCGGAATCGGCATCATCGGGACCAGAAGTTGAGCCATCATTGAGGCAGGACTGTAAGTGACGTCATCAGTGGCACCGATACCCTGCGGTACTGCAAGAAATTGAGAGAGACAGTCAGGACACCCCGCTGCCCCCTGGTCAGGCGTGGAATTGCTATCATTTAGGCCCTTCAGCTGTCTCCCAATCGTACATGTGTGACAAAGTAAACACTTAGCTTTTGTTATTAAGCATAATGAAATGATGGCTAAACTTGCTTTTACATGCAGCAGCCTTGCCCTGCTTTTTACTTGCTTGCTTAAACACCAGAGCAATGTAATAAAAAGTCAAGGGCAGTGTGTTCTATGAAAAAAAACAAGCAGACTAGTGTTTTAGAAATGTAACTGCTTAAAGCTTCAGCCCTGAGAGATGCTTATACATCAAGTAATTTTCACTTCAGCAGCCCAGTATCCCATATACAGTATTCCTGGCTTTGACTTAAATTGTGTAATTGGTCAATGAATAAGTTTCAGTAAAATAACAGGGACACCGGCATAAGGTATGAAGTAATGATGGGCAGTTTGAGTCAAGTGATGGACATTTGATAATGGTGGAAAGAACTGAAGGGAGGAGAGTACTTTTCATAAGAAATGTAATTTAAACTGATGCACTTTGTAGTTTAAGCATTTGCACCAGGGTCGAGTCTCTTTGTTACGTTGCTGTGTGATAAAGATTTTTTCTGCACTTCCATCTGGGCACAGAGTCTGCCTTCTTTCAAGAGAGTGAACTTTTGGCCCCGACAATACCAAAAAGAAAAAAAGAGCAAAAAAAAAAAAAAAAAACGCAAAGGGAATTAAAATTCAAACTACACGTAACAAGTTCCAATATGAAATCCAATAAGCAAAATCCAAAAATAGAAGAGAAGAATCCAAAACCAGAAGTATCAAAGAAATTCAATGTTTACGAAACAACAACAATCAATGCACCATTGCTGGGACATTCTCTCTGACCTTTATATAAAGGCCAAGCAGGGTGTCCCTTCTCCTGGGTTCCATAAGAAATGTTGGACACAATACATTAATATTGAAAAAAAAAGAATACAACAGAAATCACATAAAAACATGAAAAATAATAACTGAAAAATAACCAAAACAATATTAAAACAAAAACTCATCAGTCAGGAAATGAACTCTGGCTGAAGTATAATGATAGGGAAGTTTTTATTTTTAACATTTATTTATAAATGTATTCCATCACTATTTTGATTTTCATTTTTCTCATGGAGAACATCTTTATGTATGATCTGCTCACAGGAGGAGTGGTGGCTCTGATGCTAGGGACCTGCGCTGGTTTGAATCCCATAAGTGCCAGAAGTGATTCCACTCCACTCCAGAGCAAGGCCCTTAACCTGCAATTGCTCCCTCCTGGGTATGACAATAACCTGCATCCAGCCCTGCAAGTAGTTCCTCCAATTTGCAGAAAAAACTTGGGTCTTGGTGTCAGGATTGGCACTTCAACCACTGTAAAAAAAAAAAAAAAACTCACACTGTTCCATTCCATTCGAACTAGTATGGTGCTGAGGTGTCATCTGTTGCACAGCTACACTCAGGCCCTCAATTGGGATCCTGAGGTAGTCTGTCGGTTGTTTAATCTTATGCCTCCTCTGAATACCCAGCTTATAATCCTCCATTTTCAGACGGTTACCTTGCCACAACTCTCAAGAGCCTAATGGATGTCCTTCACCGGTAAGTCATGAAGTAATGCCTGGATGACGCTGATGCTCTTGAATTATAGTGAATGACAGGCATTGTCAATCATGTTAAAAATGACGACAGCATTTCCACCTCTGGCATGCCTCCATACCACCACGGCAGCTGTTTGCTCACAAAGGATTGTCACCCACCCTGCAGGTAAGTGCACTTTTTATAACTAAACTCTACAAAGACTAAATTGGCTATAGTCAGTTATTTCCTTGTCTCTCAATGACCTGTCATACAGCCTATCTCCTCATCTGTTTCCTTTTACTTTTTTAAATGTACTGTATAAGTTTGCTTTCAAATTTAATGTTGCTGATTACCTTTCTGCAGTTTCTTTATTTTTTGATTGCTCAAATGTAGTTACTCTTTGTGATTACCTTTTAAAGGCTGTAAAATTAATAATTTATTTGTTAATTATTCTACTTTGGTTATTATCCTTTACAGTGTCTGAAGTAAATAAACATAAATAAAACATCACAACATCCTATCAGAAGAAAGAAGATCAAACTAACTGACAAATATACTGTATTCCCTTCCAAAAGCCTGAAAAAACCTGTTAATTCAAATAGAGTTTGAGTGAATGAGGAGCTAAAAAGAGAAGTATCTATTGTTTGAGAATCAAACCACCAGCTCAATATGTAGCAGAGTTCAAGAGTCAGCAACAGTGTACTGCTCACCAATATCAAGAGTTTCCTGCATAGCCCAAAGAGTTGACCACTTCCTGACGAAGGCTGATGAAGATCCTCTGGTTATAATTCACGTTGGAGCAAATTACATTGGAAAGGCAAGTACATTTTCTTTGCAGAAAAAAATCCAGTATCAGGAAAAAAATACATTAAGATAACTTAATTTTCAATCATAATGCATGGATGATTCATAGTGCGAACAAGAAGGTTTTATTTTTCTCAGCCACTGGAATGCCTTTCACTGTAAACATTTCCTTTACCGATAAGATGGACTACATCTGTAACAGAAAGTGACACATATTCTGAGAGCTAGACTCTTCAAGGAACTATGTGAACATTTAATGTTAATTGTGAAAGGGAAAAAACTGGGGAAGACACAAAAAACAGTCAACCGACCTAAAGAAAACTTGGTAAAACAGGCAATAAGTACCTTTTCTCATTTGAAGTATTTATTCATTTAAAAGTGTTTACTCCTTAATGCTAGGAGCATTAGAAAGAAAATGCATACAATAGAGGAAACAGTATTGACTTGAGACTATAATATTGTAGGAGTTATGGAGTTGTGGCTTAATGAGAGTGATGGTGAAGAATACATTATGAGTGGCTATAATGCTTTAGAAATGACAGACAAGGATAGAAAGAGAAGATGTGACAATATATGTGAAAATAATATTCAGACCCATCAAGATGGCAGAAAGGAACACGTTGGAATAACTGCGGGTTAGTCGAGCAAGAAAGAAAGCCAGAGATGTGGTTATTGGAGAAATTGGTATCTAGAAAACACAGAATGGGAAAGCAAAAACTCAGCAACTATAAATGATAAATGGCGTCACTTCAGAGTCCTTCTGATTAAGGCTGAAAATAAGTCAATTTTTAAAAGCAAAAAGGATAAAAAATCGACTGAAATGGATAAATATGGGAATTATTAAAAAGTTAAAACTGTCAAGATCTCTTTGCAAAAACAAAAAAATCAGCCAAATAATTCTGACTCAGGGGAATACCAGACACTTCAGCAAGAGATCAAAAAAAACATTTGAAATGTGAAAAAGCAAAATCAAAAATTGCTAGTGAAGTTAAAACAAATATTAAGCAATTTTTTGAGTATTACTCTACTAAAAAGATGATAAAGGAGAATTTAAGAACTCTCAGGGACGTAAAAGGAGAATCAATGAAAATTTACTGAACAAATATTTCACCCAAATATTTGTAAAGGAAGAACGAATGAAATATCACATGCAGAAGTAAAAACAAGCCATGAGTTCATAGTTTTTAAAATAGTAGTGTCGGATGGGCTTTAAATTTTAAATATGTTGAAGACTAATAAAACCCCAGACCTGATGGGATTTTACCAATTGTAGTAAAAGAAATGGAAACACATCACATATAAACCTTTAATTGGCATATTTGAGTGATCAAAGAAAAAGTACCTGAGGACTGGAAAGTTGCAAATGTAACTCCAGTCTTCAAGAAGGGAGACAAAACATATCCTGATAATTATGGACCAATAAGTCTTATTTTTGTACCATGCAAAATTAAGGAAACTAAAATAAGAAATATGTTAGAAAAGTATCTATATGTAAATATCATAACAAACAACATCCAGAATGGGTTTATAAAAGGAAGTCTTTTTTCTGAACAGGTAACTGCAATAGTTGGAAAAATTAAAGCATGAAACATAATTTACTTAAACTTTCAAAAAGTCTTTGACTCAGTCCCACAGCAAAGATTAATTCTGAAACTAGAAGCTCTAGGCATCAGAGGTAACCTACAAAACTGGATCTCAAGTTGGTTAATTGGAAGGAGACAAAGACCATAGACAAGATGAGAATGCTTGATGTGGAGTGAAGTCATCAGTGGTGTCCCTCAGGGGTCTTTCCTGGGACTGTTACTTTTTTGATTTTGGTATTGTTAGTAAACTTTTGAAATTTGCAGATAATATTGAAACTGGAGACACTGAGAAGGCAGCAGAAACAATTCTAGAAAGACGAGCTTCAGAACTGGTGAATGCAGTTTAATGTAGAAAAGTGCAAAGAACTACATGTGGGAAAGGAACGTCAATTATAAATCCAAAATGGGAGACGGTATCATATAGGAAGCAACCTCTGTAAATGATTTAGAGTTTTATGTTGACACAACATTTTCATCACCTAAGCAATGTGTAGAAGCAATTAAAAGGGCAAACAAAATATTTGATTATATTGTAAAACTTACTTATCTATTGAATTAAGGGATACTATGCTCAGACTTTATAATGCACCTAGTGAGACCACATCTAGAGTACTGTGTGCAGTTCTGATCACCACACTACAAGAAAGACATAGCAACACTTGAAGGGGTACAGAGGAGAGCAACCAGCTGCATCTCAAGACTAAAGGACATTTTGTACTGTGAAAAACTCAGAAAATTAAAGCAGTATAGTCTCGAGCGGAGGAGACTGAATGGAGACCTAAACCAAATTTTCAAAATTCTCAAGGCATAATATCAATGCAGCAGAATTCTTTCAACTTAAAAGCAAATCAAATACTTGAGGACACCACTGAAAATGAAAGAGAAGTGCATTCAGGAGTGAAACCAGAAACCATTTCTTTATGAAACAAGTTGTGGGGAACAAGCTACTGAGACATATAGTGGAAGCAGAAACCCTGACAACCTTTACGAAGTACCTGGATGAGATATTAGGACAGCTTAGGTTTTACCTAAACAAATGAGCCCTAATGGACTGAAAGATCTCCTCTCGTTCGTCAAATTTCTCATGTTCTTGTATACATAAGTGCTGGTGCCATATATATAAGATTAATGTATTCACTAGAAGAGCGAGAAGTATGAGTTTCAAGCGCACATTTCTGGTTTGCAGAAATCATGACAACCATCAGTTTGACACAGTGGAGGAAATATACATACAACCCCGCTCTGATTGCATAGTTTCAAGAGTGCGATGTGTGTTCATTATAATCTTATGATAATCATGTTGCCATTATTTTGCTTCAATAACTGTACATGATAGTATATGTGACAACCTTTTGCAATAACATTTTTGAGATGTGCAGCTTCTACAATGACAAAATGAGTGAGAGACCTCCACAAACAAGACAGGAAACAGGCCAGAATTCTAACTGGTCTGCCCAGCAAAGCATCATCTGAAACTAAGTAAAGTACCTAATACTACCTGCTAGCTTCAGTCAGAGCAGCCCTGTCATTGGGGAGCTGCAAAACAAGTAGAAATATAGCAAATATATGATTAAAGCTTCACAAGAGGATGGATCACCATAAACCCTCAGGCTAAATTAAAAAATGCAAACAGAAAGTCTTTATAAATTAATAATTTATTCTCAGAAAAACAAGATAATGCAAATGCTGAAAAGGGCAAAAAGGGGAACAAAAGTGTTGCCTAAAAGGCAGTCGTAAGCAAATGAATCCTAAAATGCAATCCATAAACCAGAAAACAGAGCACAATAAACTGAGAAATCCAGAAACTCCAGCACAGAGAAAATCAATAGTCTTTTACCTCAACAATAAATAATCTCCTGCTTCTAAGCCTTCTCAGCTCACCTATATAGCCAGAGTTAGGTTCAGGAGCAGTGGTGTCAGGGTGGCCCTACCTCCTGGGGCTCTACTTACAAAAAACAAGATATAGCAGAACATTTAAAGAAAATGCATAAAATATGCCACATTAATAATTAAAAAACAACAAAACATAACATTAAAATACATAAACATATGTAACTCCATAACAAAACCAATGTTTGAATGTTTCTGCGGTGGGCTGCCGCCCTGCCCGGGGTTTGTTTCCTGCCTTGCGCCCTGTGTTGGCTGGGATTGGCTCCAGCAGACCCCCGTGACCCTGTAGTTAGGATATAGCGGGATGGATAATGGATGGATGAATGTTTAAATGTTTGGTCATAAAGATGCAATTTGTTAGCCATGACAGCAAACAGCAAACATAAGCCACTCCGATTAATAATTATGTGACATCTTTTTCACGTGAGGGGATTTTTGCTGTGAGTCAATATTAAAAATTAATATTTTCCTATGAGTGTTAGGGGAATACTAGCACTAAGGGGTAAGGAAATCATTATAGGGTTGAGGAAATGTACTTGTCAAAAGTGAAAGTTTATAATGGGGCTTGGAGAATATGCTTACAGTATTTATGACGCACTATACGTTACACTAAAGTATAACGTAGTTCTTATTGTCGGGTTGGAATGTTCCCATATGCTTGATTGCTTTTTTCAACTTCAGGGCTCCATTAATTTAATATCATCTTTGTATAAAATATGACTGGTAGTTTTACATCCCCTTTTATAGCTTGAGGGTAAGAATACCACAAAACTTCAAAGCAGCCTGACTTGTCAATGTTTTAGGAATGTTCGAAGCTTTGTACATGATAAGTTATGTGGTATTTAGAATATGATACAAACTTCAACATACTGTGCTGCACAAAAGTGACACAAGCTTTGGTGCCTTGGTGTCAAATATCCAAATCCTAAATGCAGTCTTTATTTGTTTTGTCTTGGGGCTTAAAAGGTTTATTTTTCGGACTTGGCCTAAAAATTATATTTCTAGATTTTGCTTATTTTTCAGACATCTACCAAGTTAATTATTTAAACCTTTTCAATATTTGTGGTTATTGTTCTTATTAAGCTGTTTAATCGTTTTCTGTAAACCAGTCATTTGGAGTCAGGGTTTTGTCAGTCTTTTTGGTTTGGCTTTCCTTAAGTTGGCCTGATCCTAACAGATCTAGACTTTGACACTTGTTACTTTGATATATTCCCCTGTTCTGAATTCTTCCTGTAATTAGCTTCCTATTTCATTTGCTTCCTAAAGAATATCCCACATTTCCCAGTTAGCTTTTTCTAAAAGTCTTTCTTAGCTTGTCATTTCATATCAGAATCAAAATCACTTTTATTTTACAGGTATTTTACTTGGTACTTTCGGAGCTGCTTATAACTGAATACATCATATACAAGTTAAATAAATATCATAAAGTTAAATAGCCTGCTTTATAAACAGTTAATGAATTGTGCAATTCTAGAAGTAATATGCCAATGATTTGCCAATGAACATGTGTGTATATATAGTGTGTATGCACACATACATATACTGTACAAACACACACTCATACAGTATCTTCTACAAATCTGTGCACGGCCACTGAAGTTTTCTATGCTGTAGTGTGTGGGCCGGTAACATCACTCCAAGACTGGCCCACCAAATCATCAAGCTAATTAAAACGTCAGGCTCAGTTATGTGACACACTCTGGACTCCCTAGAGGTCATTGGAAAGGAGAGAATTAAAACAAAACTGTGCCATTATGAACAATACTGCACATCCTCTCTCTGACACACAAACACTGAGGACATTGAGCCATCAAATCGTTCAGCAGAGGTGTCAAGAAACACTACAGGGGCTCCTTTATACCAACAGCCATACATCTACATAAGGCCTCACTGTGACTGCGACAGCAAAATCATATGAATATCTATCTATCTATCTATCTATCTATCTATCTATCTATCTATCTATCTATCTATCTATCTATCT
>JANRMT010062829.1:1733657-1758044 GCA_026402145.1 Polypterus bichir lapradei | reverse complement strand
TCTATCTATCTATCTATCTATCTATCTATCTATCTATCTATCTATCTTTAGAGTATATAAAAGAACACATGAATAAGCGGGAAAGACAAGATATTGCTTTTTCTCTAGGAACAAAACTGTTTAGGTGTCCATTAGTTTTAATTTTAATTGACCGAAAACATTTACCAGAAGGAAGGTTTTGGGACAAGTGATGAGTCATTGGTGAAACTAGATACATGCAGGTCTGTAGCTGATGGAAGAGCACTGATAATTATTTTCTCAAAAGACCTCACAAGATTCTGAATTTTATTTTTGGAGTGGACTGTTGATAAACCAAACTAGACAACAATGGAAAATGTAATCACACTTTTTTAGCTTTGCAGAATTGTACTAGGATGGGCCTGAGAAATATTTCATTTCTTTTGCTGGCATAAAAGTGCATCTGATACTGTGCCTGGTTAGTGATGGAAGTGGTGTTAATGCCGTATAGTCGTGCCCAAACCTTTGAAGGATTTCACCATATTGATTGTAGAATCTTCACTTTCTAGGGGAAGGGGTTGTAACTGCATTTATATTGAGTACCAGGTTATTGGTAGCACACAAAGACAAAAGACAAGTCACCTCCTTTCTATATGCTGTTTCATCTCAATTAGTAATCCACTGCAACTCTAACACTCTCTATGCCCACAGGATTGTTGATGTAATTTTTTAAGTGGAAGAGCTTAATTATCTAAGTACTAGACAGAATTGTCAATAATGAAAGTGGGTTGTTAGCAGATAATCACACATGTGTGGAAATATATTGAAATACAGTAATTATTTTGTCGATATTTTTCACCTAACAGGGAATTGAAACCGAAAAGATCATTGCTACAGGATTAATGTTTCAGATGATTAGAAGGCCTTGTAATAAATCCTATGCACAGTAACACATTGTAATGAAGCTTAAAACAACATTTATTTATATAGCACGTTTTCATACAAATGATGTAGCTCAAAGTACTTTACAAGATGAAGAAAGAAAAAAAGTGCTCCACTGTATTAGCCTGGCGAATTTCTTCTGGTAAGCTACTCCAGATTTTAGGTGCATAACAGCAGAAGGCTGCCTCACCACTTCTTTTAAGTTTAGCTCTTGGAATTCTAAGCAGACACTGATTTGAAGATCTAAGGTTACGATTTGGAGTGTAAGGTGAAAGACATTCTGAAATATAGGATGGAGTAAGCTTATGTAAGGCTTTGTAAACCATAAGCACTATTTTAAAGTCAATTCTAAATGACACAGGTAACCAGTGTAGTGGCATCAGAACTGGAGAAATGTGTTTGGATTTTCTTTTCCTAGTTAAGATTCTAGCAGCTGCATTCTGCACTCGTTGCAATCAATTGATGTCTTTTTTTGGTAGTCCTGAGAGGAGTGCATTACAGTAATCTAGCAGACTGAAAACAAAAGCATGAATTAATTTTTCATCATCTTGCAAAGTTATAAGGGATCTAACTTTTGCAATACAGCATATTGCTGTCCTGGTAATCTGATTAATATGTGATATAAATTACCCCTAAATTCTTTACCTCTGTCTTGACTTTTAAGTCTAATGGGTCAAGTTTATTTCTAATACCCTTATTATATCCATTTTTGGCAATCACTAAGATTTGTTCGGTGTCCTTTGTTTAATGCCAAGCTTTCCGGTTCAGTTGGCCATTTGCATTTTTTTTCTGTTAGCTGGTTCATTTTCATTAGGTTTATATAAGAGACAAACCTGGGACCTTTCAAAACAAAGACAGCGTGTTGTGGGCTTAACTGTCCATAGTACGTGTAGTGTAATACCAGATCCCTCGTTTGAGTTTTGAACAGAACGTGAAGTTTCTTTCTTCTACACAATGGTTTTTAACAAAAGAGTGAACCAGAGCTTAGTGACAGGGATCAGCAGAAAACAAACTAGGAATGCAAGAAAGGATAGGGAATAGCAGAGAAACCAACACTAATTCTACAACTCTAAAATGTATAAGACCATGGTATGTAAATTTTAGTGTACATTACAGTTTAGAAAGGTAAATACATCCTATCAGTGAAAAAGACACATGAAACAAATTTCCATCTACACAAAAGTGACACTAAAAATTAAAATAGGCAGGTATTTCAAATTAGATAGCATAAATGACTAATCATGTAAAAGACATGGCATTCAGCATTGCTTCTGCTAAAATTCTAGTTCATAAAGAACACAACTAATGGTCCTTGGATGGCACTTTACTGAGTTGTGTGGCTCCTCATGGATTCATTGCTTGTTAAATAAACATTCTGCTCTGTGCAGAGTTCTTTAAATATGAAATTATTTCTTTGGGCTTAGTGAAAAGCCAAGCAAAATGACACCTTTTATTGGCTAACTAAAAAGATTACAATATGCAAGCTTTCGAGGCAATTCAGGCCCCTTCTTCTGGCAAGATGTAATCCTTTGGGCTTTAAAAGGTTCCTTAATATGTGGACAAAACAGAAATATCTGCTGTATAGTAGACTATAGCAGAAAAAGTATTCAGACCGCTTCACTTTTTACACATTTTGCTTTGCTTCAGCCTTGTGCTGAAATAATTTACAAAGTATATTCATTGTTTCTCCACATCAAGCAAAACTGAATTCCCCAGAATAGCAAAGCATCTTTCATTTTGCTAAAACATTCCGATGATGTGCAGGTTAGGTTAGTGACTAAAAAGTGACACTGTGGGTGAGATTGGCCTGAGATAGACTTGCACACCTAACAAGGTGGACTCCTGTCTTGTACTTGTCAAGTTGGACTATGCGTATCTTTTGTTTTTCATTTTTATTAGCTGTTGTTACAGTTTAAAAATTCAGTTTTCTAAAAAAAAAAAACCTATTTAGAGTTTTTTTTTTCAAATTTTCAAATAAATGATGTGACATTCATTTATTTAAGGTTTTGGAAATTATTTTTTTATTGTTTGGATTATTATTATGTTTTCTATATAGACAAGGTTTTGTGAACCTGATGTGGGTCCCACTCACTGGGGGCAAAGTCATGCAGGTTGTGTCAGTAGAGTGTTAGCTTAAAAAGTCACTGGCGGTGCATTCTTTTCTGAATTTGCAAATATTTCCTTAAAAGATTTGAAGTGTGATTTTGTATATTGCTCTTTGGTTCTCACTTTTTTGTTTTGTATTTTTTGACAAGATTTTTGGGTTTTGATTTGGGTTTGGAAATAATGCTATGTGATGTTTCATGATTATGACTTATGTCTTATTCTCCAGATCCTCCTCACAAAAATATCTTATCACTCTCTTTGACTCAGTATGCTCTTGACTCTCATCTAGTAATGGTCTGAAAATGGGAGGGTTGGTGCACAGCGATACAGTGTGTCATGTTTCAGGCAGCATTTCTCCTTGGCTGGGGTTCAAAGTTACGTTTTTTGTCTGTTGTGTCTAATTTTGTGCCATTATTTCTATTTATTTTTTATTATTATGTGTATTATTCTTTGTGTTAATTGTGGTGATTGGAAAATGCCTTGGTCATGATCCATGTGTTTTGTGGGTGTAGTTCCTGGAGGTTCATTTTGAAGTTGCTATGGAGTGAAGTGTTATCTGTGTTTGTCGTGCTGTGCCTTTTTGCATTTGTAATTTCTAGATTTTTTGAACCTGTGCTTTGTTTTCGACTTTGCCTGAGAATTGTGACTTTATATTTCAGGGGATTGCCTTGCCTTCTCCGGCAATTCCTTTGTGCTCTTAGGAGCTTTGTGGATTGCAGAGCTTTTGTTAACATCAATTTTTTATTTTATAAAGATCCTTCTATGCACTTTTTGTATCTATCTAGTTAGGATTTGGACAGTAATTCCCTCCTAGAGGGCAAATTTTGAAAGTATTTTTGGGTTTTCTAGGCTTTTCAGACTCCTGAATCATGAGACAGTGGTTAGAGCTGATGCTTAACAGCTTCACAGACCTAAGTTCAAATTCCAGGCTTGTCCTGCACAATGAGGAATCAGTGAGTTTGTAGATTGGTCTGTCTTGATACTCCAATTTCCTCTCACATTTCATAGACATGCAGGTTGATGCCTTTAAATTTGCCTGGTATAACTGAGTGTGCCCTGTAGTCAAAGGCACTTATCCAGAGTTGGTTTCTGCCTTGTGCCTGGTGTTGCTGGGGTAGACTATGGGCTGGGATTGGAAACTTCCGAAATAAATAAATAGATAAATACATGCTATCCAATTAAAGACTGGTCCAATCTGTCAGATCAGCTCCAATTAAACATCTAATAAGTCTTCAGTTTTTCCATGTTGGTTTTGCATGCTGTCATTGAAATGCTTTACAACAAAACATACAAACGCAAAGGCTAATGATGCTAGACATACTGACAAACTGACTTGTGATTTTCATGAGCATGCTTATTGTATCAAAAATATGTTGAAAAAGAAAGCAAAATATAAATTTCACTTTAATTTAAACAGGCAGGAAATGGAGGCACTAATAGAAGAGAAACTAGGAGGGCAGTTCTTGCTTGATCAAAGTACAGTATGTCAATGGATGCACATTTGAATAGCAGGAGAATTTATGCATTGTTCAGTTATGTTAGCAATGCCCCCTTTAAGACAAAAGGCTGTTCAAGCAGAGTGACAGTCCTAGCATCTTCAAGGTATGTTCTATCTGCATTTCTACAGGGTACATTAGAAAGCCATGCAGTGAGTCACTCGCTCATCTTGAAGATTGGCTGATGTATTTTTTTACAGATTTATTCTTTGATGAGGATGTAAAAGTAAACTATAGATTGGTTGCCTTTATATCTCTTCTAAATATTGAGCTAACTCTTCTTACAAAGCACTGACTAGGCTGTTGCTTTGTTAGGAGTCTTAAGATGAGCTTCACACATTCTTCAATCAACCAAAACGCAGCAACCCTCATACTAACCTGGGCGAAATGATTTAAGTCTGACATTTCCCTCACTCATCTGACTTCTGTTAATTTCTAAATTTGTTTTAAATTATTTAATCTCAAAGACATTAAATGAAATGAGAGAGATGTTACATCACAACCTACTGTTAAGGTGATGCACTCCAAAACCTTTCTAACTGTGAAATCTCTTTTTAGCCTGTACATTCTCTCAAAATAGTTATAGCAAGTTTTGATTATCTTTAGCTCTTGGGTTCTTAGTACCCATGTGATGTTAATCACACCTGCGCTTTAGAACAACTCATCCGTCTGAAGCTAAGCACGTTCAGGCCTGGCCAGTACTTGGATGGGAGATCATCTAGGAAAAGTTTGGGTTGCTGCAGGAAGAGGTGTTGGCTCTGTAGTCTGAATGTAGATCCCAATGCCCCAGTGCAATGACAGGGACATTGAGCTGTAAAAATGAGATGTAAAACCAAGGTCCTGACTCCATGTGGTCTTAAATGATCCTTAGGGATCCTTCGTAAAAAGAGCTGGATGTTTCCTGGTGTCCAGGCTAAACTGCCCACCATGGCCTGGTTATTCTGGCCCCCTAATCATTCCCTCTCTCTAATTGGCTATCTCTCTTTCTCTCACTTTCTCATCACTTAACAGCTAATGTGTGGTTAGAGCATTGGTGTAAGAATGGCTGTTGTCGCATCCTCCAAGGGGATGCTACACATTAGTGTTGGCTGAAGTGGCTACCCACTTGCTATGTAAAGTGCTTTGAGTAGTGAGCAAAACTCTATTTAAATGGAAAGAGTTTATTATTATTATTATTATTTTTATTATTATGATCTATGCAAAGCACCTGCATATTAGTTTTTCTTTTATGTTTTAAATTTGTTATCCTTCAGGGAGGTTGTTTGTAATCTAGTCTATCTGCAGACTCTCTATTGATCTTCAAAATGTCTATGTTTATTGGGTTTGTAATTCCTTTTTACTCAATCCACGTCATCTTCTTATACTTTGATGCTATATCTCATTTGTTATGCAAATAATAATTTTCATGACAACGGTTCTGTACAAATATCATTAGTAATTCAACACACACAGAATGCATACATTATATGGGTTGTGTCAATATTTAACTCTAGGTTAAAAGCACATTTATTTAGTCTAGCATATTGTTAATTATACCAGTCAATTTCCCTGAGATAATTGCACAAACACATATTTGTCAGCCCTTTCTAACACACCAAGGTGTGAGGAAATTTGGGAAATAGAGCATAGAGAAATTTTGCCAACAGAAGGTTGGTGCTGTCACCTTTCTGTTACATTTTTTGTGGAGGCGCTAATACAGCCTGACTTAGACTACTGTCTTTCTTTTCTCCTTTAGTTAGGCTGTCCTAGTCAGGGGTACCAGTGCTGACGATTGCACTTCATAATAACATTATGAAGTGAATGGGCAATTCAAATGTTGCTAACACACTCTGACATTATTCTCTCTGGAATCTGCACCCTGAGGCCTCTTTAGAGCATACCAACCTGTCCTCTTGGGAGTCTGTGCTGAAGACCAGTGTAATTGCCAAAATCGGCAAAGGTCTTCAATTGAAAGATCTGAAGATCCATCCCAGCACATCCCATCACAGATAGACTGTTTCTTCATGTTGGGAGCATGTGCTGATTACACTTATTGCATGCCAAACCTACCTGGAAGGGGGTCTCACTTTGAATTGCCCTTCCCAAAATTTCTTCCTTTTGTTTGTTTCAAATTCTCACTTCACATTGACAATATGAGATCACACAAGTTTAAAATAAATGTTGGGGTGCCAACTGGGTTGCCCCCTTTAAAAAGGGTGTTCAAGTCAAGTCAAGTCAAGTTGGGGAGCATGCACTGGTACAGTTCGTTGCCGCACCCACTACATAACGAAACAACTCGGGATCCCGGTTTGCAACCCCCCAGGCAGATGCACGGTCCTGTCCCAACCTAAGGAAATGACCCTCTATCTACCGTAGCCAGGTGTTACATGGGTGACCCCTTGGCCTGGTCCAGCCACTCAGGTCCCCAACAATGAGGATCTTAGAAGATGGATCACCCTTTGGGAAACGCGCCACATGGCCGTAGTGCCGTAACTGATGCTCCCTCACAATGCAGGTAATGTGCCTCATTCGGGACTACATGAGCAACCGCTCATTCGACACAAAGTCAAACCAACGGTACCCAAGGATTTTCTGGAGAGACACAGTAACAAAGGAGTCCAATCTTTGTCTCAGGTCACTGGATAACATCCATGTCTCGCAACCATATAGCAAGACAGGAAGCACCAGGACTCTAAAGACTTGGACCTTCGTCTTTTTGCATAGATATCGGGAGCGCCACACACTCCTTTCCAGTGACCTCATGACCCCCCCATGCTCTCCCAATCCATCTACTGACTTCATACGAAGAGTCAACAGAGACATGAATGTCACTGCCAAGGTAAGTAAACCTCTCAACAAGGTCAACACTCTCTCCGCAGACAGATACACTGCAGAAGGTTGTGCCCAAGAGGTCATTAAAGGCCTGGATCTTGGTTTTTATCCAGGACACTCACAAGCCCAGACAGTCAGACTCCTTACTCAGTCTCTCAAGCATCACGATAAGAGCCTCCATTGACTCTGCGAAGATCACAACATCGTCAGCAAAGTCAAAATCCGTGAATCGTTTCTTCACCAACAGATGTCCTACAGCTGCTGGACCCTGCGACCTTGCCCAACACCCAGTCCATACAAGCATTGAACAGAGTAGGACCAAGAACACACCCCTGATGAACCCCAGAATCAACTGGGAAAAACACAGAGGTCCTGTCTCCACTCTGCACAGCACTCACAGTACCAGTGTACAGGCCAGCCATGATATCCAGCTACCTCGAGGGGATCCCGCGAACCCTCAGGATGTCCCACAGGGCAGCTCAATCAACTGAGTTGAACGCTTTGCAAAAATCGACAAAGGCTGCAAAGAAACTCTGCCGATATTCGTGTTTGCGCTCCATGAGAACCTTCAGTGCCAGGATGAGGTCGATGGTAGACTTCTTAAGCATAAAACCAGTCTGTTCCGGTTGCTGGTAGGTGAGCAAGTGATCACGGATCCTATTGAGGAAGGCCCTAGGAAGGACCTTACACTGCACTGAGAGCAGTGCTATCCACCTGTAGTTGCTGCAATCCAGGCGATCACCCTTTCATTTCCAGACAAGTCCTGTTTTCCAGTCAGTTGGGATGATGCCAGTCTCCCAAATGGAAGCAAAGATTGCTTGCAATGCCAGGAGGACAGCCTTACCACCAGCCTGGAGAAGTTCACCCCGGATACCACAGATCCCTGCAGCCTTCCCCCAACACCCCTCAGCTGGTTCACCACCTGTGCAATCTCAGTGAGACTGGGTGGTTCACATCTAATTGGAGGATCAGCCTCAAGAACCGTGGACCCAGAGATATCCAACGTCCTAGCCAGAGGATCAGGTTTGAACAACTGCTCAGAGTAGCCAGCCCAGCGGGTCACAACTGCAGTGTCATCCGTAAGGACCGTTCCATCAGACTGTGAATCTCCGAGGAACAGATTCAGATGTGCATAATGCTTCAATTTCTCTGTAAGCAGGATGTGGGTCACTAGACCACAGATGGTGTGTCACTTGCTCACAGATTCCTTTAACAAACACCTCTTTATGTACCCTCAGATCCCTCACAGCCATCCTTCTCATTTGGGTATTGATAAGGCAAATAAGGCAAAAACAAACACGCGCACAATGGTGCAAACAAGCACAAAAACAGGTATTAGGCTTTAGGACCTCCAAAGAAAAGGCTAAAGCAGCTCTAAAAAGCACTTAATGCTTAGTTTGGAGCTCTGTTTGGTGGTCTGCTCTTTCCCATATGAGACACCACCTTCTTGGAGCATCTTGGCCTTATAGTTTATTGGACCTAAAGGAGCCAAATCAGTTATTGAGTGTTTTCTAAAGATCTGTTGGTGGAAAAAGAGATAATACCTTGCCCCGAGGTTGTAGTACTTACCTTTGATAAGTCTGGAAGGTGACCCACTGATGTGCATGCGTGGCACAGTATCCCCCAGTATCCTACAATCAAATACATTTGCAAGTGAAAATAAAATGTAGAAAAATAAAAGGAGCACAACATAACAACAACAACATTTATTTACTGTATATAGCACATTTTCATACAAATGATGTAGCTCAAAGTGCTTTACATGATGAAGAAAGAGAAAAAAGACAAAATAAATAAGAAAATAGAATTAGGGAAGACTAATTAACATAGTATAAAAGTAAGGTCCGATGGCCAGGGAGGACAGAAAAAACACAAAAAAAACTCCAGACGGCTGGAGAAAAAAAAAAAAAAATCTGCAGGGGTTCTGAGTCCACAAGACCACCCAGCCCCCTCTAGGCATTCTACCTAACATAAACGACCTCAATCAGTCCTCATTGTATTCAGGGTTCACATGGAAGAACTTGATGATGATGGACATGTGGACTTCTGGCCTTTAATCCATCAATGTGAGGATTTGATTAGGTGGTGGTGGCGCAGATCGCCACCACAAAAAAACAGAAAATGAACAGAAGAGAATGTAGGGGTTAGTACGGATTACGGAGCCACCAGAAAAGATAATGATAATTAATTGAATATAATTGAAGAGTATCAGGATTAAACTAAAATGAAGCTATGATGAAGCCATGTTAAAGTAATGAGTTTTAAGCAGTTTTTCAAAGTGCTCCACCGTATTCTATCCATCCATCCATTATCCAACCCACTATATCCTAACTACAGAGTCACAGGGATCTGCTGGAGCCAATCCCAGGCGCAAATCAGGAAACAAACCAAGCACACACTAGGGACAATTTTAGAAACACCAATGCACCTAACCTGCATGTCTTTTGGACTGTGGGAGGAAACCGGAGTACCCGGAGGAAACCCATGCAGACACGGGGAGAACATGCAAACTCCACGTAGGAAGGACTCGGGAAGTGAACCTGGGTCTCCTAACTGCGAGGCATCAGCGCTACCCACTGCACCACCGTGCCGCCCAGTAAATTTCTATCAGTAAGCTATTCCAGGTTTTAGGTGCATAACAGCAAAAGGCTGCCTCACCTCTTTTTTTAAGTTTAGCTCTTGGAATAATAAGCAGACACTCATTTGAAGATCTAGGGTTACGATTTGGAGTGTAAGTTGAAAGGCATTCTGAACTATTGGATGGAGCAGATTATTTAAGGCTTTGTAAACCATAAGCAGTATTTTAAAGTCAATTCTAAATGACACAGATAACCAGTGTAGTGACATCAAAACTGGAGAGATGTGCTCGGATTTTCTTTTCCTGGTTAAGATTCTAGCAGTTGAATTCTGCACTAGTTGCAATCGATTGATGTCTTTTTTTGGTAGTCCTGAGAGGAGTGCGTTACAGTAGTCTAGCTGACTGAAAACAAAAGCCTGAACTAATTTCTCAGCATCTTGCAATGTTATAAGAGGTCTAACTTTTGCTATATTTATTAAGTGAAAAAATACCGTCCTAGTAATCTGATTAATATGTGATTTACAATTCTGGTCAGAGTCAATAGTTAGCCCTAAATTCTTTAACTCCGTCTTGACTTTTAATCCTAATGCATCAAGTTTATTACTAATAACCTAATTGTATCCATTTTTGCCAATCACTCAAATTTCTGTTTTTTTCTTATTTAGTTTGAGAAAATTACTACTCATCCATTCAGAAACACAAGTAAGACATTGTGTTAGTGAATCAAGGGAGTCAGGGTCATCAAGCACTATTGATAAATACAGTTGTGTGTGGTAGCTCACATTATACCCCAAGATAATCTGAAAATCATGTAAATCGAAAAGAGCAGTGGACCCAGGATAGAGCCTTGTGGAACACCATATAGAATAACACGTGTCTTTGAAGTATAATTACCACAACTAAAAAAGAATTTTCTACCTGCCAGGTAGGATTCAAACCAATTTAAGACACTGTCAGAGAGGCCCACCCATTGACTAAGGCTATTTCTAAGAATATTATGATCAATGGTATCAAATCAAATCAACATAGGGAGTAATCAGTGAAAGTGATATTAGTGGAGACTACATGAGAGTGGATTTGTCCCAATCTGAAAACAAGGCAGATTAGAAAAAATGCCAGAAAGCATAAAAAGATCAGACAGCAAGCATTACATAGCTAGACAAAGAATCTGAGATAGTCTGTGCACCCAATCATTACAGCTTTCATTTTTCTTCTTATAACATTCAAACACAACTGCCACCAAGTTGTTGTTTTTTGCTAATTTTAATTCTCTTGTGCGTATTAAAATTGTAAATTTTATAAACCTATTACATTTAAATATATTTCATCATTTTATAGGCTTATGTACTTTGAAGTCTTGACTTTGCTGACAATGCTGTGATCTTGATGGAGTCAATGGAGGCTTTGATCAGGGCTTTTGAGAGACTGAGTGAGGAGTCTGAGTGTCTGGGCTTGCGAGTGTCCTGAATAAAAACCAAGATCCAGGCCTTTAATGACCTCTTGGGCACAGCCATCAGCAGTGTGTCTGTCTGTGGAGAGAGTGTCGACCTTTTCGAGAGGTTAATTGCTTCAGCAGTGACATTCATGTTTCTGGTGACTCTTCTTATGAAGTCAGTAGATGGATTGGGAGAGCATGGGGGGTCATGAGGTCGCTGGAAAGGGGCGCGTGGCACTCCCGATATCTAGGCAAAAGGATGAAGATCTAAGTCTTTAGAGTCCTGGTGCTTCTTGTCTTTCTATATGTTTGTGAGACATGGATACTATCTCGTGACCTGAGACGAAGACTGGACTCCTTTGATACTGTGTCTCTTCAGAGAATCCTTGGGTACCACTGGTTTGACTTTGTGTCAAATGAGCGGTTGCTCATGGAGCCCCAAATGTGGCACATTACCTGCATTGTGAGGGAGCATCAGTTATGGTACTAAGGCCATGTGGCACATTACCTGCATTGTGAGGGAGCATCAGTTACGGTACTAAGGCCATGTGGCACGATGGGTTGAACTGGACTTGGTCTGCTTGGGGGGTTGCCAACTGGGATCCCGAGCTGTTTTGTCATGTGATGTGTGCAACAATGTGCTTATACCAGTGCATGCTCCCTGATCTGACCTGACCTGACCTATGTACTTTAAATAATTGTTGCATATGCTTTTGATACAGTCCAACAAGTTGATAGATTTTTGATCTGAAAGAGACTAGTGCAGGTTAGATCCTGTTTCGCACCCAGTGTTGCCAGGACTTGTTTGAATGGGAATTAATAGGCTTTTGTTGGTCTGAGATACATCTTGCTGTTGTCTAATAAAGTATGCCTTAATTTCAGTTCAAAAGTGTGTGACAATGTGAATAAAAGACTTGGATAGGAATATAAATAACAAGCTGGTTTAGTTTGCAGATGACATAATGCTAGGTGGATTGACAGATAATCTCAAATCTGTTGAATCATTACAGAGGAACTAGGACAGCATACAGGCTTAGGCAGATTTGTAGCAGATGAAATTTAATGTAATGTATTACATGTAGAAAGTAAAAATGTTAGGTTTGAATACACAATGGGGGGTCGGAAAATCAAAAGTACACTACATTTTGGCTAAATGGGGCACCAGCTCCCTTTTAGTAAGTGCATTTTAATTAATTGGCCATTAATTGGCTTTCATTGTTTTTATGCTACAAATGGGGGGTTCCCAGCATACTAACCTAACCTAGAACACAGAGATCCAAAAATCTAAACCCTTATCAAAATATTGTCTGAACCACCCTCAGCCAATTGAGCCTTTGTTCCAGAGGCAATTTCAATGAACCATCAGCAGAATGCAGCTTTTCAAATTCCAATCCCAGGGTTACTTAAGGAGCAATGCGTGGAATCATTTCCAGGGTCAAGAACACCCTGTAAAAGTCCTCGGGTCATTTAACTGTTGGCCAACATGGAGGTGCAGCTTACAATTGTTCATCTAGTACTTTTTTTATAAACACTGTCTTCACTTCTGATTTATAATAATGCGTACCTTTCCTATTAGTCATTAGACATTGCTAGCTGGTAGTGATTAGCATCACTTTAAGTGTTTTCATTTTTAGTCACACATCAATACATTAATGCAATGATTCAGAATGTGCAGTACAGAACATCGCCTTCACTCACTGTTCCTGCTAACTTATATTAGGTAGGAAATGATTTAATTCTAGATCTTCCAAAGGCATTCCGTCTTAAAAATATCCTTATGCAAATTAGATCAAGTTTTGACAACAATCTTTCCTCACTTAATCCGTAATGTTTTGGTGGTTTTAAATATCATTTGAAAGCTTATATTCCCATAAATGTGCAACCAAGTAGTAAAGAACATTCACTAGTTTGTGGTATGGAGGGTTTTTTTTCATCCAAAATTGGACAGCAGAGGTTAACACAAATTAAATAGATTGGGTGGCTGCTGCAAGGCTGAAACTAGTACATTTTTTGCTCTTATTCTTATCCTTCTTAAAAAGCAAGACTGTATTGCCAGAAAATAAAACTGCTTTTGTTAAATATATTTCTGAAGTATACCTGATACCAGCATGCTAAAAAAATCAATTCAGCAGCATGTTTTTTAAAAAGCAGCATTTGTAGGAGGCAGCTGTTGAGCCTGAATCCATGATTCAATTTAAGCAAATCAGTGCAGCACACAGGAAGTCTCAAATAACAAAATAAAAGTAATCTTCTTGAAGTTGGTGTGTTCTGTTTAGAAGTTTATGTTTCTTGGAATCTTCTCTTGCAATATTCACTTGCTTCTGTTCTTTAAATATATTTCTGACATATTTTAATGCCAACATCGCTGCTTCTTCACTGGATGGCTTGTTCCAGGAATACAAGCTCTGTGGTTTGTGGGCAAGTAGCCATTGATTTCACATTTGAAGATGTTTCTTATTTGCTTTTTTTTTGAGTCAGTAGTCTTTACGGATGCAGTAATTCAGAATGTCCATGTCAAAATATTTCATGTAATCAATTTGCAATGCAGCAACATCCAGGTAACATCCATAATTTTGTATTACTAATAGCAGTTACATTCTTATAGATCCAAATTTTATAATTGCTTCCTTTCTGGCCAAGATTGAACTTGTATAGAATTGTCTGGAAAATATTAAAGCAAAGCTTCTTCATCAATTTCATTTTATAAATAATACTAAGCAGTGAAACAAATTATCCATAAGTAACCTTGGATTATTAATGATTAAGAGACACAGAGATGGGATTGACAAATTGAATGCTGTTCTGCAGGTGCTCTACTGTATCCTGTTTGTCATGCTGTAGTATTTTATACTTTAAAATTAAACTAACTGTCATTAGAGCAATGAAACAATTTCTTTACAAAAGAATATTTATTTGGATTAACCTATACTGAGATGTATTCTGTAACTGGTACAGTTAGCAATCTGTAGAACAGGGCACTGTAAAGCTAATATAAAGTAATTAGATTCAGAGATCCATCCATTATCCAACCCACTATATCCTAACTACAGGGTCATGGGGGTCTGCGGGATCCAATCCCAGCCAACACAAGGCGCAAGGCAGGAAACAAACCCCAGGCAGGGCAGCAGCCCACCGCAGAGCGCACACACACACACAAACCAAGCACACACTAGGGACAATTGAGAATCGTCAATGCACCTAACCTGCATGTCTTTGGACTGTGGGAGGAAACCAGAATCTCCTAACTGCGAGGCAGCCAGATTCAGAGATTACTGTAATATATTGATTATTCTTCATTTCTGCCACAGAAATACTGCCAGGTCAAAAGGCTCTAGCAATCAAACTATCCATCCATCCATTATCCAACCCACTATATCCCAACTACAGGGTCCCGGGGATCTGATGGAGCCAATCCCAGCCAACACAGGGTGCAAGGCAGGAAACAAACCCCGGGCAGGGAGCCAACCCACCGCAGGCAATCAAACTATTTTAAAGAAATGATTACCTATCGATTGGGTGATTTCATATTTGTATTCATCATATGCCAACAGCAGTTCTAAATATTAAAAAATGCAGTATAAAACAGAAAGACAAGTGTAAATTGTACTTTCCTTTCCTTGTTATTTACTATAATTTCATTTACCTGATGGGCCTGTGTAAAGACAGTCACAATTAATGAAGTGTGGCCTGTTTTTAATTTTATAATTTCCAAACACATAAGAAATTTCAATGCTCTTAACCCAGATTTTTAAACTAAGCAAAATTAATTAAATATGAGTTCTTTGCCAGGAAGATCTTTTATTTGAGACAGCTGAGCTGCTTTTACCGAAGTCAGGGTCAGTCCTGAAAGAAGCTACAAGTCTATGTTTGAAGAATATATATTTTTTAATCAAGTGGCAACTTTCATAAGTCTGCTTGTGTGTTAAGCACAACTAGAGACTACCAGCAGCCTCCTACTCTTGTTAGCAACTTATGTGTAGACGCGGGGAGTCTGGCTGCAGCTATGAGATATTTTTTTTTTTTTTACTGTTCAAAACAAATCTGACTAGAGACTGCACAGCTGTCAATAACACACCATTAAATCAGAGAATCACTGATATTTTTGAGCACCCTGAATATGAATTAAGTGGCTTTAAAAATATATGTTTGACATGTGCTGCAGTGCATTATAAAATGTACTAACAGATGAATAGTTGGATGGATGAATAGAAGATGTATCAAAAGACTAGAAAATTTCAATAGCCAATTTCTCTAGCATGATCAGGCTTTTGTTTTTGATTTTTATAATTTCTCCTTGACTTTAAAACAAATTATTTAGATCCTGTTTTATGAAGTTGGAATCTTGCAGTCACACCTATTTGTGCGCTTGAGAAATTTGTAATGATGTTAAAAATAAGATAAAGATTTCCCAAATTGTCATTTTGTTTTTTAAATGGTCACTGTCATTTTGTGCAGTATTTCGTGATGGTGCCTGTGCTGCTGCTAAGCAATCTCGATTGGATGTGTGCAGTGAATATCAAATCTTGGCCCTGAGTACTTGTAATTTGTTACTTTTCACCACTGGTTGGGTTAGGTAGACCCGCTGCGGAAAATATTTAATCTGACCTAACTTTTAATAAAGGTGAATGAAGCAGCTTCTCTGTTCTGAAAAGACCCACAGAGCTCAGTGCTATCTCTTATGATACAAAACTTAATACCTACGTTAGAATGCATGTTGGCAAGCATGGCCCGGGTGATACAGTGCACCCAGAAAAAGTGGTGACATTTACCTTCGGCACTGCATCCACGACTGAAAGAAAGTATTCTAGTGTACTGTAGAGCTAAAAGTACTTTCAATCATTTAAGCTATATGAAATATAGAGAACTCATCTTTGTGTGTGTGTGTGTGTTTTGCTTTATTCTTCGTTCAGAACACCAAATACAAAAATGTAACAGACCATGCAGAAATACAAATGAACAGCATGTTTATGCTGCTATAAGTATATTTACCACCAAAAACGAAAAAGGATAGATGACTGCCTTTTCATATTGCCTCTGTGTCAGACAAAGAATGATATAGAGGAAGAAGGAACCTCAGCTGCTACTTTTTGTTTAACTACTCAATCTGAATGCTGACCACAGTTAATTCACCTTTACTCTCAGAAAGAGAAAAGTTTAGCAAACTTCAACAATAATGTTTCCCTAGAATTATCACATTATTTTAATACAATACATATACTTGCCGTTCAGCAGGACTCCCTTCACCATCAAGTAAAACTGTGAATGTACTTCACAAGGATCATTGTGGAATTGTGTGTACTGGACAGAGACTGCACGAGCTGTACTGCTGCTATCAAACAGGCACATATGTGCAGAAATGTGCTTTATGTCTATTAAATGAAAACCTAAAATTCAGGAATTTCCAAGGCAAAGCCATAGAACTTCAAATGGTATAACATAAATATTTATTATTTGTAGCATTGGCACTCAAAATCTGAGATTATTTGTTAATTAATTTTAATCTGCCTGTAGCTTTGTTATGGTAAAAGTCAATGGACTTCTTGTCTTTCATTTGCTCTTTATTGTACTGAGCAATAGGACTGAATTAGGCAAATATTCTGAGCTGACCTTTAAAATTCATAATTTGTTTCTCTTGCTTTAGGATGCATTTAGAAAGTGCTATGTTTATTCCAGCATTATTCTAAATTTGCATTGTACTTCTGTTGAAACTTTGTGTGATTTAATAATCTATGCTGGAGGCATGACCCCAAGGTTATGTTAATGATTGCCTGAATTATGCATGCCACGATGTGGTTCTTTGAAATGCCCACAAATGTACAAGTTTATTTTTCTATACATTCTGTAAGTATTTCCTTTGATATTTTGCATTTTCTCCCTTCCTTTTTCAGTTGTACTGTCAGTTCCTCTACATTGTTCATTTTCACACTGTGTGGCAAAGTAGCTGGCAGGCTTCTGTATTTTAATTCGACAAAGCACTTACTTAAAGTGTGTCCCCTTGGAAATGTTATTGTGTTGAGTCAAAGGTTTTCCTACAATATTTGTTTTTTTATAAGTTATTAAATCATGCAAATTAAGACTCAGAGAAAGACGGTTGTATGGCTTTGAAGTAAGAAGCACTGGCTTCAGTTTAGATTGGTTGTTTCTTAGCAATGATGTCTTTTTTTGTACCCCTTTTCAGTTGATTTCATGTGTACAGTGCCTTCAAAAAATAATTATTCCTTGGAAAGTGTCACATTTTATTCTTGTACAGTACTGAAACACAGTGAATTTAATTTGACTTTTTGACTCTTACTACCAGAAAAAGACCTTCTAATGTCTATGTCTCCCCAAAGTGGCCTAAATTAATTACACATATAATTCACAAAATAATTGGTAGCATAAGTATTCACCTCGTTCAATATGATACTCCTGTATCATCACTGGTGCAGCCAGTTGGTTTTCGAATCACATAATTAGTTCAACGTAGATCACCTTTCAGTGGTCCAGGGGTTTCAATTGATCGTAGCATAAATGTACCTTGTCTGGGAAGGTTAAATCCATCTATACTAATAAAAGGCAACGCCCTCACTGACTGACTGACTCACTCACTCACTCACTCACTGACTTATCACTAATTCTCCAACTTCCCGTGTATGTAGAAGGCTGAAATTTGGCAGGCCATTTCTTACAGCTTGCTTACAAAAATTAGGCAGGTTTCATTTTGAAATTCTGCACGTAACGGTCATAAGTAGAACCTACTTATGTACATATTACAAAGTTGTCAAAAACATGTTTCTTCCATCTTAAAAATGTTAGGAAATTAAGGCGCTTTCTAAATAAACAGGATTGTGAGAAATTAATTCATGCATTTATCTCTAGTAGGATTGACTACTGCAATGCAGTGTTCACTGGCTGTTCAAACTGTTCTTTATACAGCCTCCAGTTAATCCAAAATGCGGCTGCAAGAATTATTACAAGAACAAGAAAATATGAACACATAACTCCAGTTCTTAAATCCTTACACTGGCTCCTGGTTAAGTTTAGGGCAGATTTCAAAATCCTCCTTTTAACATATAAAGCATTAAATGGCCAAGGTCCGGCTTACTTGTCTGAACTTATCATGACTTACAAACCTGAGCGCACATTAAGATCTCAAGATGCCGGTCTGTTTATGATTCCAAGGATTAATAAAATAACAGTGGGAGGTCGAGCTTTTAGTTACAGGGCCCCTAAACTGTGGAATGGTCTTCCTGCTTCTATAAGAGATGCCCCTTTGGTCCCAGCCTTTAAATCCCGGCTGAAGACTTACTACTTCAGTTTAGCATATCCTGACTAGAGCTGCTGATTAACTGTACATACTGCATCTCTGTTGTTAGTCATTAGCACTAAAACATAAGTAACATGATATTTATAATTTGTTTCTAACCCTCACCTATTCTGTTTCTGTTCTCGGTACTCAAATGTGGCAATTGGTGCCACGGCCCACCTGCCAAGTTGTTTGCCTGCCTATGGTAAAGTCATCCCTGGTGGAGGATCACAGGAATCATGGGAAAGAGGGGCCCTTTCATCGGATTGGCTGGCCGAGCAACGTTACAGCCGCGGAATGGCCAAATGGGGAGGGAGCTTGACGGATGAGGTCTCCAGCACTCTAAAAATATCAAAATCTTATTATGTGATATCATCTACTGTTAAATTCTGCTCTGTACTTCTAAAATTTTTATCATTATGCTGTATTAAGGATTTGTTCTGTTCTGTATACTTGTATTGAACCCCTTCTTTTGACACCCACTGCACGCCCAACCTACCTGGAAAGGGGTCTCTCTTTGAACTGTCTTTCCCGAGGTTTCTTCCATTTTTCCCTACAAGGTTTTTTTTTGGGAGTTTTTCCTTGTCTTCTTCGAGAGTCAAGGCTGGGGGGCTGTCAAGAGGCAGGACCTGTTAAAGCCCATTGTGGCACTTCCTGTGTGAATTTGGGCTATACAAAAATAAACTGTATTGTATTGTATTGTACATATATACCGGCCATAGCCTGCAGCTCGGTCACCGTGTGAGGCGGAGTTGCGTCCCTCATTGTCACGCCTCCCACGTAATTGAGTGCCTGCCCATATAAGGCCATCTGTCAGCGGCAATCCAATAGAAACACTCTGCCGCCGAGCGGCTCACGTGAACTGACTGTGAACGCAGTACGCAGACAAAAAGCAACAGCTCCAAAGAGCGCTGAACAAAAAAACACATTACACAATTGAGAAGGCAGCAAAAGATTATGAAGTGAGTGAAGCATACAAGCATATTCATAAGTGCAGCTACTGCGGAAACAAAGCACAGTGTAAACCGTAAGTTTAAATTGAGTTTATAGACACGCTCCTGCTGCCGTTTGTCATGCCTACGACGAATACGATATCGCGAGATACAAGTTTAATGAGAAGACAAGAGGTATAAACGAGACTTTGGATCACTTTGTAACGGAGTTAAAATTGCTGTAACGCAGTTTAAATTGCTGGTATGCCAGGTCTGAGCTAACATTAAATAAAGCCGTGGACATCGCAAGATCGCATGAGATAGCACAAGCACAGCTGAGAAGCTTCGATGCATGTACTCCGAGCGGCTCACGTGAACTGACTTTGCAGGACTGGGAAAGGTTAAATTAAGTTCATAGACACGCTACCGCTAAATATTCGCAGGCAAATCCACAACTTAATACCGGGAATGCCTGTTAAACATTTTAGATTCACGAGTACCGATTTGGGTAGTGAACACTTTGATGAATGAAACCTGTTATCTTTACCACGGTTGACAAACACGGAATATAACTGGAACACAACACACCCTCCAAATACGAACCTGATTGAAAGAAATAATGATAATGAAATCCTTGATGACTGCAACACTCATAAAGTGACAAAACTATTACATTGGTATACTGTATATATATATATATATATATATATATATGTAGATATGTATATATATATATGTGTGTGTATGCATGTATGTGTGTATATGTATGTGTGTATATATGTAGATATGTATATATATATGTGTATATGTATATATATGAGGATGTATGTGTATATATATATATGTATGTATATATGTGTATATGTATATATGTAGATATGTATGTATATGTATATGTGTATATGTATATATATGTTTATGTGTGTGTGTGTATGTCTGTATATATATATATATATTGGACCCAGGAGTACCCGGCGTTGTCCAGGAATCAATAACCGGTGAATTTCCGAAATGAAATAAACAGCATATAGAAATAGAACAAACAGTTTTCTGATTCACATTTTATTGTAAGAGGTAATATAAGTGCTCATTCCAGAGCATTTGGATACACTATATTTTTTGTTTTCCCTTGTGGTGAGAAAATGAACAAATTCTGAGGATTGCCCACTCTAGGCCATGCTACGTAGAGTTGTCCGTGTGAAAAGCATGGATTTTCGAAACTGATGCCTGCAACTTGTAGTGATTGTCCTAGAGCCTTATTAATTGACATAGCAAAAGCCAAGCGAACAGGAAATTGGAGCAGTTTGAAATTAAAGGGTAAATCATTGTATTCTTGGTATGAAAACATCTTTACGTCTTGCGCAACATGTCATGATAGTTGCTTCAATAATATTTGGATAGAGAGTCTTGACACAAAGGCGAGTGGTATTACACAGTAAGAAGCATCTGTGTTGAACCGTGCTGCTATCTAACGGATGTTGGCGATGGTAACTACAGAGAGAAGTGACATGCAACCGCTGCTTCGTGTGTGGAAAATGGTGGGGAAGGATGCTGTCTTTTTAAGACGAGACTCTGTTCAAATGTGCTGCCATATAACGGACGTTGGCGAATGAAATACAGCACTATCAGTGCGTGTGGGAGTGTGACTCGCGGAAACGCGGGTGTGTCAGACGGTCACGCGCACTGGGTCATTCATGTTTTACATCCATACGACAGTTCCTCTTCACCCGATCATAGCAGTTGGCCTTCTCATACTTGGACACTTCCGCCATCTCTTGGTAATTTAAAGGAACATGGGTAAAGAGCGACGCACAGGGACCAAAGCTGCCGCTAGATGGCGCCGTGGTGAAGTTCTGTTGCAATGTGCAGCCATCTTAAGTACGGGGACGTGTGCCGAACGTTGTGTCGGTGAAAAGGTGCCCTGCAGTTCACCACAAACATTTTTCCGAACCAAACATACCCCATGACCTTCTCCTGGTCACAAAGGAGCCTCATGCCCAGTTTGGTGGCGATCGTACGCCCGGTGCAGATTTGTATGGAGGAAAAACAAACATACATACACACACACATACATAGACTCTGCTTTATATATTAGGTACTAACAAAATACCCGCGCTTCGCAGCGGAGAAGTAGTGTGTTAAAGAAGTTATGAAAAAGAAAAGGAAACATTTTAAAAATAATGTAACATGATTGTCAAAGTAATTGTTTTGTCACTGATATGAGTGTTGCTGTCATATATATATATACACACACACACTAACAGACACACACACATATAAACATATATACATATACATATATACATATCTACATATACACATATCTATATATATATATACATATACACATCTACATATATACATATATATACACATATCAACATATATATACACATACATATACACATACAAAGTACATACATACAGATAAATATACATATATATACACACATACATATATATACACATACATACACACATATATATATATATATATATATATATATATATATATATATATATATATATATACACAGACACATATATATACATATATATACATATCTACATATATACACACATATATATATACATATCCACATATATATATACAAATATATATATACATATCTACATATATATACATATACACACACATACATACATACATATATATATATATATACATATCTACATATATATATATACTGTATATAGCAAAATCCCCGCGCTTCGCAGCGACAAAGTACTGCTTTTAAATTTTTATTAAGAAGAAAAGAAAACCTTTTTAAACTGAGGGAAAATATACCAATAACTATCTGTTAAGGATCTCTTTGTATACCACGTTGTCAGTTCAGCACTCCGGTTGTAATTTGACCAAGCTGTGCACTGAGCTTACTTTTGATAATGCAACGTATAGTTGTCCAGGAGAAAAGCAATGTTGCCTCAAATCAATGGCAACCTTTTGTAGGGTCTGTCCCTGAGACTTATTAATTGTCATCGCGAAGCAGAGTCTTACTGGAAATTTGAGGCATTTGAATTGAAATGGTAGATCAGAGGGTATAACGGTGATGCGAGGAATACATTCAGAGTGTGGCGCTCTGCTGTTTTTTTGTGTAGCTGCCTTCACACAGCTTCCCCGCTACTTTATAAACGAACGCCATATAAGGCCGTCGTTTCTCCTTGCTTCACGGTTCTGTACTGTTTTATTGTTCGTTTATTACGATTGCTATAGTTATTGTGTAGCCATTTGAGACTTACTGTACTTTACTGTTCAGGTACCCATTTCCTTTATTTAATCCGCGGCTTGTACACTATTTTTTGTTTGTTTATTACGATTATAGATATTTATTGATTCCCTTCTTTAGCTGACTGCCTGCTCATATAAGGCACTCCGCTGGTTTTTTGTAAAGCAGCCTTTACACAGCTTCTCCGCTGTTTTATAAACGAACGACATATAAGGCCATCCTTTTTCCTTGCTTCGCCAAGGAAGCTGCCTTTTTATTTAATCCACAGGCTCTCCGCTCTTTTATTGTTCAATTATTACGATTGTTATAGTTCTCTTTATATAGCATGTTGTCAGTTCAGCACTCCGGTTGTAATATGACGAAGCTGTGCAAGCTCACTCTTAAGAATGCAACGTATAGTTGTCCAGGAGAAAAGCAATCTTGCCTGAAATCAATGGCAACCTTTTGTAGGGTCTGTCCCTGAGACTTATTACTTCTCATGGCGAAGCAGAGCCTTACTGGAAAGTGGAGGCATCTGAATTGAAATGGGAGATCAGAGGGTATAACGGGGATGCGAGAAATACATTGAGTGTGGAGAATCTTTAGAGACAGCGTGTGTATTAACTTGTGGATTTTTCTGTGAGTATTTGGTGGCAGCGTGACGAAGTTGCTTCCGCAAGACCGCGTTAGCTGTGGAGCTCAGCTCGGAGCATATTCTTTTCCTACCTTGTCAATTGTGTAATGCGTTTTTTTGAACAGGTTTGATGCAAGGAAGTGATCACTCGTACTGCGTTCAGTTAGTTCACGTAAACTGCTCTCTTGTGTGATGTTGCGATGTCCACGGCTTTATTTAATGTTAGCTAAGACCCGGCACTTAAAAGTTTCTCGCTACAGCAATTTTAACTCCGTTACAAAGTGATCCAAAGTCTCGTTTACACCTCGTGTCTTCTCATTAAACTTGTATCTCGCGAATAAAGTATTCAACGAAGGCATGACAAACGGCAGCGGGAGCGTGTCCATAAACTTAATTTAAACTTACGGTTTACACCGTGCTTTGTTTCCGCAGTAGCTGCACTTATGAATAAGCTTGTATGCGTTTTTCTTCAGCGCTCTTTGGGAGCTCTTCCTTCTTTTCTATGTACTGCGTTCACAGTCAGTTCACGTGATTACGTGGGAGGTGTGATGATGTGACACGCAGCTCCGCCCCCCACGGCCATCGAGCTAAAGTTCATTACAGTATATGGAGAAAAATAGGTTCCAGTTATGACCATTACGCGTAGAATTTCGAAATGAAACCTGCCCTTCTTTTGTAAGTAAGCTGTAAGGAATAAGCCTGCCAAATGTCAGCCTTCTACCTACACGGGAAGTTGGAGAATTAGTGATGAGTGAGTGAGTGAGTGAGTGAGTGAGGGCTTTGCCTTTTATTAGTATACTAGCAAAATACCCGCGCTTCGCAGCGGAGAAGTAGTGTGTTAAAGAAGCAATGAAGAAGAAAAGGAAACATTTTGAAAATAACGTAACATGATTGTCAATGTAATTGTTTTGTCACTGTTGTGAGTGATGAGTGTTGCTGTCATATATATATATATATATATATATATATATATATATATATAT
>JANRMT010062829.1:1695153-1733257 GCA_026402145.1 Polypterus bichir lapradei | reverse complement strand
AATAAGTGACCCTCCCCTCGCTCTTACTTTTTTACCGTTCATCTAATGAATACACTGAGTATGGCTTTACCAAAACAATCATTGATGGCGAATAAAGTATCCATTATTCAAGTATGTAGATCAGGGTATATATATACATATATATATACCCGTGTATCGCAGCGGAGAAGTAGTGTGTTAAAAAAGCTATGAAAAAGAAAAGGGAACATTTTAAAAATAACGTAACATGACTGTCAATATACAGTAATTGTTTTGTGAGTTTTACTGAGTGTTGCAGTCATCAAGGATTTGATTATCATTATTTCTTTCAATCAGGTTCGTATTTGTAGGATGTGTTGTGCTCAAGTTACATTCCGTGTTTGTCAATCGTTGTAAAGATGACAGGTTTCATTCATCGATTCGTTTCTTACTGCATCAATAAACAGCTCGTCTTCTTCTTTATCTGAGACCTGACACACTGCATGCACGGGTTTTTTTTTTACACTGTCTTCCTTTAGCGGGACATTGACTTTTTCCACCGTGTGCTTTGTTTCCGCAGTAGCTGCATTTATGAATATGCTTGTATGTATCAGACGCTTCATATTTTTTGTTGCCTTTTCAATTGTGTAATTCGGTTTTTGTTCAGCGCTCTTTGGAACTGTTGCTTTTTATCTGTGCACTGCGTCAGTTCACGTGAGCCGCTCGGTGTACATGCATCGAAGGTTCCCAGCTGTGCTGGTGCCATCTCGTGCGATGTCCATGGCTGTATTTAATGTTACCGAAGTCCTGGCACTTAAAACTTTCTCTCGCAGTTTCGCTGAGTTTGTGCCAAACACCACCCTGACCATCTCATCTTCCTCTGCATAAGTACAGTCCTTCACCCGTGAATATTTATTGGCAGTTTGCTATTGAATTGCCGCTGACGGACGGCCTTATATGGGCAGGCACTAAATTACAAACGCCAGCGGCAGCCTGTCTATGAACTTAATTTAAAGTGTAGGTTTACATCGTGCTTTGTTTCCGAAGTAGCAGAACTCATGAATATGGTTGTATATGTCACTCGCTCGCTTCTTATTGTTTCGCTGCCTTCTCAATTATATAATGCATGTTTTCTTCAGCGCTTTTTGTAGGTCTTCCTGGTTTTCTATGTACTGCATGATTACGTGGGAGGCGTGATGATGTCACATGAAACTCCGCCCCCACGGCATTCAAGCTCATCTCCATTACAGTAAATGGAGAAAAACAGCTTCCAGTTATGACCATTATGTGTAGAATTTCGAAATGAAACCTGCCCAACTTTTGTAAGGAAGCTGTAAGGAATGAACCTGCCAAATTTCAGCTTTCCACCCACACGGGAAGTTGGAGAATTAGTGATGAGTCAGTGAGTGAGTGAGTGAGTGAGTGAGTGAGTGAATGAGTGAGTGAGTCAGTGAGGGCTTTGCCTTTTATTAGTATAGATATATATATATATGACAGCAACACTCATAACAGTGACAAAACAATTACATTGTCAATCATGTTACGTTATTTTTAAAATGTTTCCTTTTCTTTTTCATTACTTCTTTAACACACTACTTCTCCACTGCGAAGCGCGGGTACAGTATTTTGCTAGTCATTAATAAATGCAAAGAGTATTGTGCAGCTATAAATCTTCTTAGAGAAGACAGTCCACAAAAACCTAGTTACAAGCTACAGTGGTTAAGATTGGAGAGACTGTGCTTGTTGTCAGGGTGCTTCACCAATCAGGAAAGTGTCAAAGAGAAATCTAATGCAAAATAAAAACAACTGTCCACAGAATTTGCCAGAAAGCACATGGAAGATACTAAATCCGTTTCAATGGTCTGATATGAGACCAAAGTTGAGTTTTTTGGTCATCAGACTAAACAGCATGTTTGAAGTAAGCCAAATACTGTATAATATCAAAAACCAAATGGTGGTGGCAGCATCACACTCTGAGGAAACTTCTGTGCAGTAGATGTCAGAATGCTTCTTAGGGAAGGGGGTAAAATTAATACAGACAGAAATCCTAGCGGAAAACGTACTGCACAGTTTTCTAGCTTAATCTCTATAGATCTATAGGTAATATAATTATGTGAAGGGAGCAATGAAAGTTGCTGAAGGAATCATGCTACAAAACACAGCAGCAGAAATTCTAGATCCCTGATGAAGCACATGAAGATTCCTGAATGAAACTCGTAAGACTGCTGCTAAACAGGGGGTCAATGATGGTAACAGAGGCAAAAGACACAAGGTATACACCGTCTACCCACAACTCAGCCCTAACTCTATTAAATGTTGTCACTATAAGGAGTCAAATGATTTCAATTCATCTTATACTCTGAATGAAGAAGCCATGGACTGTTTCTGAGCCTCCAGCTAATAAAGACATAAGGCCTTCGGAAGTCACCTGCAGCATTACTAAAATTTTTGATTATTATTTCATGGATCCAGTACATATAGAGATAAAAATTATAACCTAAACAAATACAGTTCTTATCAACAGGTAAATACTCAAACCTCTAGTGCATAACTGCACTGGTGTATCTTATAATTACGATCACTTAAGTGACTATAAATGCTTTAAAAGCAGGAAATGACACAATAGACCAAAAAATATGATATGGTATTTACTCTTTTAGGAAGGATAAAAACAACATTTATTTATACAGCACATTTTCATACACATACATGAAAGTGTCTCAATGTGCTTCAGACCAATAATAATAGCTACACATAGCTACTAAAAAAGTAAAACTGGAGAACAGTCATTTACAACTGTAGGGAATCAAAAAGTCCAGCTTAATAATAAACTATTGTCAGATGGCCAGGGAGGACAGAAAAATAACAATTCCATTTGAGGAGACATTGGAGAAAATAAACTTGTGGTGTTCCAAGGTCAAAAGACCACACAGACCTCCCTGAGCATTCTACAGTCCATGAATGTGTTACTATTAACAAGATACACTGGTGAAGCTGTCTTCATCTTCCAAAGAAGATTCATCAATTCCTGCTCTTTCTAGTGACCTGGTTTTTGTTGGTGGTCATTGCAAAACACAATTTTACAGGAAAGGGTATTCTTTTAAATTGAAATGGGTAATCAGTGGAAATAATGTGAAATTTGAGTACATATTATTATAGCATTATTATGGTACTGTATTAGTATAGTTTCTGTAGTATGATTTGATCTGAAACTTGACTGATACTCTCCCAAGCAAAATGTTTATTCAAGTAGGCATTCCTTTAGTGAAAAACTACAGTTTATAGGATTGTAATTACAAAAGAGAGGTTAGAGATATAATGGATTTGGAAACTAATCAGCTTCCTTCACTTTCTGCACACTTTATTTTATTGCAGAGTTTAATTTTAAATGGATATATTTGCCATTTGTACCAAACAAGTCACATTGAGAAACCCATAATGACAAAAGAGAAAACATGTTTTCAGAAAGGTTTGCAAGTTTATTCAAATTCAACTGAAACTAAAATTTACTTTCTGAATTCATGGCAGGACTTAAAGTGCCCCAAGACAGAAAAGTCAAGATTATTTGTCTTAAGCAGTGGCTTAACTGCAACAGTTTTTAGGGAATCAGGAAAAATTCCTGCATCTAATCTGAAAAAATGTTGGATATCTGCAGCATTGCATATACATAGATGAAAAGTGGACATTTAATTGTTAGCATAGCATATGATCTTCTCTTCTCTCTTCAATTAACAATCCATGCCTCACCTTAATAATGTCACTGCCCAAATTGTAACTCCTAGAAATTTAAATTACTTTCATTTCCATTGCTATTTAAAGTAGACAAAAACCCTGTGAGATGCAACTAGCTGCATTGTTACAGAGAATAGTTATGAAAGGAGCATGAATGGAAATCACCTTGGTGAAATCAAAATAGGGAAGACACTGTTACATTGTGAGATTACTGTCACAGAGTAAAAGGGGAAGTTGAGTGATTTTTGTGCTGCCTGTCTTGAATATCAATTAACACAACTTCCAAGACAAGCGTGAGTACCTATAGTGCCTTTCGAATGGTGGATGTGCCAATTGAGCATATTGCTGTGGGCAGCTGAAAATAAGTGCAGCATCACAAATATAATGTATTTATTGCTGATTACTCTACGTCACTCAATGCAACAATGCAGTTCCACTTTGGACCCTTGATGCCAATGTTATTACCAGATAGGTTTTTGGTGTAATTTGCCCCCACCAGAGACTAACTGCTAACAGCTTAACATCTAATAATAACTATTATTATTTTTTTAACAAAATAAAATGAGTGAAATATTTACATTTCTAGTGAAAATTGTATTAATTTTGTGCTTGCAGCCAAATTTAGTACAGAGAGAATCTGTTAAGTATTGGATGAATTATTAGAATTTGAATACTCTACTAACACACAGAGAAGCACAACAGAACGATACAACTTATATTTCAGGCTTGGCCTTCTCTTTGCATTTTTCCCATCTGTAGTAGTGACTACTTTATCTGCTCAGTTTACTATCAGTTGCACCTATAATATTGCATTTTATTTTAATTACTAGCCAAAAATTGCTTTAGGGGGGCTGCTCATTACATTTTGGGGTTATGCCTGTGCAGTAGACGCAATTTATTGTGGAATGTTTCAGGGTCTGCTAACTCATAGAAAGCCTGTTTATCTGTTGTGGATCTGAGCTCTGGCAGATTTAACATGCTCTCTACAATACTTTATATTTTAAAAAGGGCACATTTAAAGAAATACAACTGAATCAGGTAATTCTGCAAGGGTGGATGCTGTTATCCTGGCATTGAGTTTAGGACAAATGACCTTGGAGAAAATACTTATTGACGTACATTCAGCTTCAAGTGATTAATCATAGTTGGAATTATGATTCCTGTACTTTGTCATTCATTACTGAAATTAATTCCTGGCTATACTTCTCAATATACTTTGTGGTAATTGTCAGAATCTAGCTGTTCAGAGTTCTGATTTATTTTGTGTTATCTTTGAACATACATATTTCTTTTACTGTGTAAGTGCTAACCAGAATTAGCTGGCATCCTGGCCGGAATGGGTATGTGACCCTTACCTGGACAGGAGGACAAATTAAGAGAGCAGTGGGGGAAGGCTCCTAAAACTGGATATCTTCATCCCCTTCTGCTAGATTGAAGCATCCCAAGACCATGGGTGCCATGCGAGTTGTTAGGGGGTGATGCTGGGATTCAAGATCCATACTTTTTGGGACTTCTGCTGGACCTGGAAGTGCTTCCTTCGGGCTATGCCCTGGCAGCAGAAGTACTGTTGGACCCCACATAAAAGGAAGCCATTAGGCTTCCTCTGGTGAGTCACAGCTGGGAGGAAAGAAGGTTACACTTCCTGGAGGGAGGTGGCTGGACGGAGAGAAGACATAAGGAGAAAGAAAGAAGAATACTATACTGTGTATATGTGCTTGTGTGACCAAGAAAACTGTTGTTTTTGAACCTGTGACTGTCTGTGTGTTAGTTGTTTCTGGGGTTTGGGGCTCAGTGGTGCCCCTATCTGTCACAGCTGTTATTTATTATCTCTCTTTTGTATGTCACTACCCTATCATTTCTTGTTGTCTTTTTTTATGGGTGTGTACATACTGTAGCATACTGTTGTCGGCAATGATGGTCACTGATGACCATGTAATCTGACAGCAATGTGACATGTGATGCCATCACACCTCCATTATAACAAATGTTGACATGCACTCATTTGTATCCAAACTTTTTAAAAACAGTTTTAGGACTTTGTTTAGTTTTGACTTTGGAGAGGACTTTTGACTTCAAAATTTTATTAGCTTTTTCAATATTAGGAATTTTGATCTTTGGCAAAATAACCCTGCTTGCTTTTTAACTACTCTTTTGAACTATTCAGTTAAACAATAATCATTTTCTTATTGATAAAAACACAAAATCATTTATTTTGGCTGCACAGATATTCAAAGAATAATTACAGCAGAATTTATTTGATTATATTGTCAGGTTTTCAACACAAGCAGGGCAAGGAGAAACTGTGCAACATTTTATTTCAGTCATCGGAAATGGATCTGTTTGATCTTTACAACACCTGTGTGCTACAAGACGAAATATTATAACTTCACTGCTTTTCTCTACTGTGGTGGGCTGGCGCCCTGCCCGGGGTTTGTTCCTGCCTTGCACCCTGTGTTGGCTGGGATTGGTTCCAGCTGACCCCCGTGACCCTGTAGTTAGAATATAAAGTGGGTTGGATAATGGATGGATGGATGATTTTCTCTAGCTGAGCCCTAGCTTTTAAGGATAAGTTTAGTTTTTTTCAAGTCCAAGATTTTTCTTTACAATCATGGGCTATTTGGCACATAAAATTGCATTCTAACGTGAAACATTTTTTTTTATAAATTTTGTCTCTCCTTGTCGCTTACCATGAGGCTTAACAGTATGCAAGTTCATATGTGAATGAAAAAGCTTTAAAGTTATAGAATACATCAATTTTTAAAACCAAAATGTGATTGAGTATTTATTTGTATCTTGAGGTTATATAATACATGCTGGTTTAAGAAGGTAAAAAAGCAAATTGTTGTGGGTTTCAGACATTGTAAAAGAAAAATGGCTGTACGTTTCACTTTACTAACTATTCCGTTCATTTTCCTCCATGTGGATTCATCTCAGAAAGCTATTACCAGGCATCAATTTACTGAACTGATGTTATGTTGACAACTAGATAATAATAACTGAAAAAGGCACATGTATCATTGCTTATATTCTTTCACTTTACGGGAGCTTATTGTTTTATGTCACAAAGACTACTGCTAGACTTCATTGAGAGGGACTATTGAGCCAGCACATAGTATGTAATCAGGTGACAAGAAATGATCAGATAGACATCAAGCGAACACACAGACATACATGGACCACTATAGCAATGCCAGTCGTCTTAACCAGCACGTCTTTGGGCTGTGTGAGGAAACCGACACATCTGGGGCAAACTCCACATACATGCAAATCCCAGGCTCCTTCACTGCAAGAAAGCAGACCTACCAGTGCACCATCTTACCACCCAATAATATTGTTAATATTAAATGCTGTCCTCAATATCTTCCATCCAATACTCTGTTCAGTTAGAATGACACACTTCTGTTGGTAAGGCCACTTGATCCAAAGAGAGAACCAGTCAGCCCACAGTGAAAATGGTCACGATCAGTTGAATGTTGATATGTGTAAAGTCAAGGCTACCCCACAAAGAAGACCTGGACAGAAACCAAGCAATGTAATGAAAAGCGTACCCTGTATCAATGCAGGGCAAATTCTAGGAAGTAGATTAATCTGTTTGTATTTTTTCTCTACTATAGCCAGAATAAGGATTATAGTAATCCATCTGTCTCCATAACTCACTTAATCAGAGCAGGGTCACGGGGTAGCTGGAGCCAATGTCAGCAAGCAGGAACAACACCTAGACAGGGCGCGAGTCCATTGTAGAGTGAACATACATACACACACTTGGACCATTCAGCTGCACCAATTTGCTTTTATATTTATTTGGGCATGCTTCTGTCAGTTGTTGCAAACCATAATCAATGCAGAAACATAATTACAGAAGGACACTGAGGATTATTCGCAGAATATAGCTTGGCTTTGGGGGCTTTTGGGTTGTAACAACTACACCATAATGGAAGGTGTCAGTAGACAAGCAAATGGAAATGGATCCTTACCTCAAGAAAAATATTTCCTAGTATCTATGATAAAATAATTATTTCTAGGCTCCTTTCATTATCGCAAGAATGTCTCAAAATTGTGGAAAACATGTTTTCCTGAATTGAACCCTTTGCTGTTTCAAAGATGACGCATTTGGTAGGTTTTAAGGATTTTTCATTCACCTGGACTTGTGTACCATTAAGCCTAATGTGAGCTGCAAGAACAGACCAGGTATTTTTTTTAATTTATAAAATATAATTCACTTTAGGGGCGGCACAGTGGCGCAGTGGTAGCACTTCCCAGGTCCTCCCTGCGTGGAGTTTGCATGTTCTCCCCGTGTCTGTGTGGGTTTCCTCTGGGTGCTCCAGTTTCCTCCCACAGTCAAAAGACATGCAGGTTAGGTGGATTGGTGATCCTAAATTGTCCCTAATGTGTGCTTGGTGTGTGGGTGTGTATGTGCCCTGTGGTGGGCTGGTGCCCTGCCTAGGGTTTGTATCCTGCCTTGCGCCCTGTGTTGGCTGAGACTGGCTCCAGCAGACCCCCATGACCCTGTGGTTAGGATATAACGGGTTGGATAATGGATGGATGGATTCACTTTAGAATACAATTTTGTGTGGCAAATAAATATATGTCATGATTTTGATTAAATAAATTTTACCTGAAAAATAGTGAACTTATGCTTCAAGCAGATGAAGATGAAAATCAGAGAGAACAAATAACAGCCATCTGTAGAAATTCACACATTTGTTAAATGTCAATATGAAGGAATACTTCATTGAATGGTGGGCTCCAGGCCTTAATTTAAAATGCACAGACAGGTCATTCCAAAACATTTCATTGTATGCTGTTGTCAAAGAAAAATGCAGTTTATATTTAACTACATAGTGTTTCAGAGATATGAGCTTAAGTGTAAAATAAATAACATAAGCAAATAGAGTAGTACAAAAGCAAATTCTTTCCATTAACAAATGTGGACTTTTCAAGTATTTATTATTAGTATTGTACTTATTATTTGGCTGAAGCTTTTCTCCAAGGCAACTTACAACTGTTTACATTTTCGCAGGCAGGTAAAGTGACCAGATCATGGTCACACAGTGTCAGAAGCAGGTGTTGAACCCATAGCCTCAGGTAGTCCATACCCTGAACCACTACACTTACCTGGCATCTAAACGGTTAAATTCAAATTTACATCCTGTGTAAAAATAGAAGAAAAAACAAACCTTACAAAATGTCACAAATCACAAACAGCCTAACTGGCCAAATCTTAATATTACAAAATTAAATCATGCTGAGACCCCATGGGAAGTTTTATAAAGTATCGTTAAAAATAGAACATTTGGCTATCATACCTTTTAATACTGGGCTTTCATTTTTTTGTAGTTGTTCAGCTCTTACAAACACTTTTTTGCATTTATAACGGACTGACATTTTTTACAGTGGGAAGTGGCTTTGTTTCATATCTTTGGATCATGAGTTGTTTCTGGGTTGTTTTCTGTGTGAACCTTCAATATTCAAAGCATGTTCTCATAATTAATCTTTAAAGATTCTTGATTTCTTTACTGTCTGCTGATATGTCCTTATGATGACTATTACGTTCCTTGGTATAACTGTGTGTATATATTTAATTAGTTACTACCAATTTCTTTCACATGCTATGATATTAAAACAAATGAGTGAATTTTAAGGGTATTTCATATATTGTTTGAAATTTTTAAGAACAGATGTGTGCATAATTGCTGTAAGCATATAATAGTTACAGTATATAATGTAAAAGATGAGACAGACAAAGCATTGGGTCACCACCCTGAATGTCTGAAAGTAACAAAAAGTCACATAACAATGGTGGAGAACTTCTGAACTAAGATGGCAGAGTATCCACTTATCATTCCTTCCAGCAGGCAGAGGTGGATCCAGGTGGGCAGAAATCAGTGGTGCTACAGCCGACAGTCCTCCGGTCTGCAGAGGAAGGAAGAGAAAAGGCATTAGCATACAGCACTATCCCCCTCCATTGTGCATGAAAACATCCGATTAAACTCATTTCTCAGCCATCACTACAAACCACATGGGGTCAGTAAAATAAAAAAAAAAGTATTCCTTTAAAGTGCAAATGCATAGCATTAAGTTGGTACACGTATAGTGTCTTCTGTGAAACTATACGTTTTTTTAACTGCATGTTCAATTCATATAGAACTTTCACCAAATTTCCACGGGAAGAACAATGCTCTATCAGTAGGTCAAAAGATAGCGTTATATATCATTCTTATAAAGGTGTAGATTGAATCTTTTATGCTGTATAATACTCAACAACAACAACATTTATTTATATAGCATATTTTCATACAAAAAAAATGTAGCTCAAAGTGCTTTACAAAATGAAGAATAGAAAAATAAAAGACACAGTAAAAAATAAAATAAGTCAACATTAATTAACTTGAAAAAGTAAGGTCCGATGGCCAGGGTGGACAGAAAAAAAAAAAACTCCAGACGGCTGGATACTCATTACTTAATTCTACACTGATGTGTGCCATGTAGTTTTTGTGAGCTGTACAGTAATAATAATAATAATACCAGCACAGTCAGGATGGAAGTGATGCATGGTGCTTTATCATAATTCTACAATCACAACAGGCTTTCAGAAACAAGTTTTAATGAATACCACAGAGAAGCTTTTTACAATCATTGACAACAATATTATACCATCTTTTTTTTGTTTTGCTATAAATTATGGTTTAAAAAAATCAATGTGTCTTTTGATCAGTAGCTGAGGTACATATCATTCTAAGTAGCAATAAAGTGTGCAGTGTAGTTGTTGTTTATTATGGAACACGACTGTGATGATAAACACATGAGAATACAAAATGGTGTATACTACAGAATGAAAATACTTTCCTGAATTTTCTTTGGAAACCAGAGAATAATGAAATGAAGGCCATGAGAAAACAGTGAATGGAAATATTAACAAGAATGATACTGTGCTTATTCATGTTGTAACAAATCCATTAGATTTTTTTAAATACAAGTTTCCTTGGATTTGTCACTGCAAACAGTTTCCATTTAAAAGATTTTATATAAAAAAAGTTTGTCAATGTAGGTGACAGAACAGTAATTGTCATTAATATTTTTGAAATCTCAATAAAATTTTCTTCTTTTCTATTTTATTAGATAAATTGCTTGTCTGTACTTGAAATGTTGCAAAAAAGTGTAATTGAAATATTTTTAGCCAGAAAAAAGCATACATTTGCCTACTTCAAAGTAATAATAATAATAAATCTATTATATTAAAAAAAAGTCTATCATGTCCACGTTATTCAGCCTTGACCACTCCCTTCCACACCGCTCACCCAATCATTACTCCTACTGCACACATTCTCTCTCCATACCACCCTGTGACACACTCAGTTCTGACTTGCCCTTCAATGTAGTCAGTTATAATGGCAAGACAGAAAAGCAAATTATCTATTTAAGAATGTTGAATTTTAGATTGTGACAGAAAAATAGTGGCAAGAGATGATAATGAACATCGAAAAAATGAAAAAGAACAAAAAAGAGCTGCATATAATAAAAGAAATGAATAAAGAGAATCATTAAATAAACAAGAAGGAGAAAAATATCCTGAACAATATGCAAACAGAAATATAAAAAAATACTACTTTTTTTTACTTTTTATTGCATTTTATTTTTTTACTTCTACTTTTTACTTTTACTTTTCACTATGTTTTGTTATTTATTGGTATTTAAAATAGTGTTACTTTCTAAATATAAAATAACTACATTTGCTCCTGGGCATTCAAAAAAAGACACTAGTTACTTTATTTAAAAAATGTTAATGCTTGCATAACTTATCCATGTGGTTTTTGGTCCTTATTGGTAGGATTCTGTACTGCCAGTAAACTGAATAGTGAAAAAGAGGAAGAACAAAATGGCCCAGGAAAGAAAATGTGGTCAGAGAAAAGAAATTAATCAAAACTGAATGTCAATCCTAAACTGAAATGCCAGAACCAGAATGCAAACTAAATCACAGTTAAAAGTAGAAGGGAGAATTCAAGATCAGTGAAAACTAATAGTGACATGTATGCAAAGAGATTTTAGCCTTGTTATCCAAACCATAGTTAGAACACGTATTTAACCCATCACAGGGTTGATGTTCGGAATTATAATGAACATAAACATTCTTTAGGAAGGAGGCACCAGAGCTCACAAGATTGTGGCATCCATGGAAAGTATGAATACATAAAATTATAAATTATGCTAACTCATTGGTTCATTGAAAAAATTGGAAACTAAGCAGGAAGTGTTCTATCAACTCCAAAACCAATATTTCCAATTTCAAAGCCTGGGTATGTCTATTTAATGTTGCACAATACATTTATTTCACTGAATACTCACAAAAGATTGGGCCGAGCACTCCTAAAAAATTGATTCTTTAATGGTATTTTAGGGTTCTTTACTGGGTTGTGTGGTTCCTCCTAGAATCATTGCTTGACAAAGAACCATTTCTTTCTGACAAGGGAACTTTGCATATGAAGTTGATTCTTTGTGCTTTGAAAAACGCCCTAATATGTAGAAAAAAAAACCCTACAATCTTTACTGTATGGTAGGCTACCTAGCAGGACACTAACAGATTAAGAAAACCTGAACTTAACCTGAGTTATTGCATGTATGCAGCAAGGGTCCTTTTAAAATCATGACCCATTATTATGGTTATTTACTGTATGGAGCCTATTACAGATCCAACTAAGTAAAGGTTCTTCCTTGAACCTTCATGTGGATGGTTCTTTTGGAAATGAAAAATGATTCACCTATAGCATCACTCTGAAGAACCGCTCTGGCACCTTTATTTTTAAGTGTGTGCATCGGGTGAGGAGGGTCAAGGGTAACCACCTCAACTATTTTTTCCTAGTATGGAACAATTTAAAAATGGCATTGAGATTAACATTGTACCTGTAAATGGAGACTCATGATTACATTTGAAGGAAACATGTCCACTAGTAGAGCAGGAGGTAAGGCCTGTCATGCCATTATCAAGTAAAAGCCCTAAATGTACAAAGAGGAGGAGGTGACAGTGAGCATTGGAACATGCAATGTAAGTACAACGCCAGAAAATTAGAAAAGAACAAGGAAGAAATGATACATGTTGAGCCAAATACTTTGAGACTCTGTGAAGAATGATGGATGGATAAAGGAAATTTCAGCAGTGAAAGTGCTGGAGGGCAAGAAAATCATAAAACAGTACCAGTACTGCCTGATGAGAAGATAGCAAAGAATGTCTTCAAATTTAAAACAGTAACAGACTGCTGCTTGTTAAATTGGAAGCTACACCAGTACATGTAGTTATAATTCAGGTCCACATGCCAACATCTGATGACGAAGAGGAACAATACACCTTCATTATCTCCCCTGGGATGCTAGAGGGCCACCTCCCTGGATTGCTACAGCACCACAGATTCCTGCAGGGTCTGCCGGGACTTGTACTTTGAAGCAGCCCTGTTGGGTTCTGTGGGTGCAGCCAGATAGTGTAGGTGTATCTGGATCCTCAGAGGAACCTCTTCCAGCTACACGTCCGGGTGTGCTATAAAAGGACCTGCCTCACCACCAATTAGGGCGCTAGAGTCAGGTGTTGGAGGACAAAGCTGCAAGGAGGAGTGGAGGCAGAAGAGAAAAAAGAGGAGAAAGGAAAGGGACTGAGTAATTGGTGATTGGAGCACTGTGTGCTAAAGAAAAAGAAAATAAAAGTGTGCTTTTGGGACTGGTGTGTTGCTGAGCCTGTCTTTGTCTGGGTTAGGGGGCTGTTCGGACCCCGATCTTCCTCAAGAAGGTTTGGTGGGTCACAGAGGGCCAACAATCAGAAGAGTGGAAAAGACAAGTAAGATTACAAAATGTGTAATAGGCAATCCTTAAAAAAATTTGATAGAGAGTCATGCCAACTGGTTTACCGCATACCCCATTATTATAAAATCTTCATTGCACAGAATAAAATAAGGCTATTTTTGGCCAATTTTGAGATTCTAAGATTCAGAACTCTGAATATTTATGTCTGTTAACTGAGAAAAATCAGAAAAGTTCACTAAAGAATTTCAATTTGTTTCATCTCCCATGGGATCCTCTACATAAAAGCTGACTGAAATAAGAAACATGGAGAATGACAACTATGATAAAATGTCTTCTTATTGAGAGCATGAAGCACTGTCCAAGAATGGATCAACTTTAGTTTAAGATGCTGCGAAAATCCTAGTGATTGCATATTTTTGTAAGAAAATCTGTAGCCAAGAGCTAATTATGGTGCAACTGCATATATAGCAAGCTGTTTTATACTTTATTTATATGTAGGCCTAATGCCCTTAAAACTAGAAAGTAATGCATATTAAGAATGCATTGTGCCAAGACAAAACAACAGAAAGCAAGCTTTAATTAAAAAACGACTGACGCACCAAGTAAGAAGATTATGGGTAAGAGATTAATGTTATCTTCTTCTTCTTCATAATCAAGGTTTGGCTCGCAATTACCTTGCTATTTATCAATTGCTGCTTATGTGGTTATTTAAACACAAATAAAAGCACTTCTCACACCATGTAAGGGGTATTGGAGACTAGGTGGCGTATGTGAAGAATGCGTTTAATAAACCATAAGCATAGACTTTAATTTTAGCTCTGGCTAAACTAACAATAGCAGTTTTTCAAAGGATAATTTGACACATATAATTAATTTGCTCTTTATGTAAATATTGCATATCATTTGCAAATATTATTTTTTATTTTTCTGTTTGGACTATTTGTGTTTCATGTATTCCTTGTCTTTCAGCAGAAATTCTCATAAAATTAAAATAAATCTTATATAGACAGAAGAAAAACAGCAGTAAGTGTAACATTCATGTGCAAATGTTGCATCTAACAATTAACGGCACAAGGAAATTTGGACATGTTATTAATTTTGGGTTGGTATGATTTAGTAGTTGCCATATTACAGACTTGTAGATTATAGCAGTGAGCAGATGGATATTAAAGGTGTGCACTAAATTGCAAATAAAAATATTTTTAACAACTTCCACACTGCCTTCAAAATATGTTTGGGCAAAGACGTCATTATTAATATTTTTGTGTTCAGCCCAGTTCTGGACTTGTTTGCAGACATTTTTTCAGGAATCAGATTATTTTATTGTGAGTATACCAGTCACCTTAATCCTGATGTAAAGCATGTGTTTTGCCCACAGGGAACCCCTAATGTGGAACATCTTCAAGAAAGTCTACAAGAAAGGAAAATAGTCAAGCATCAAGTTCATGGCTACTGTATATAGGTGACAAGTTGGTTCAATGCCTACCCTAACTAGTACAGTCAAATTCTAGTTTTAATTATTATTATTTAGCTCACCTGATAAAAATTTAGTCACTGCTTATATAAGAGGTGATACATACTTCAGACACCAACAGAGAGCATCCATTATAAATGCAGTCATGCAAATAGCTGTATCATGTGCTATGGGGAACATAGAGTGACAAGGAGTAGTGTGCCATGTGTTTGGTTCTCTCTGTGGGTTGCATGACAGATGTGAATGTTTGGCAAAAAGGGGTTATTGCCTTCAGTCATGCCAAAGGGCATAGTGTACAGGAAGTTGCCAACTTTGTGGGTATGTCAAAGCATACTGCCCAATGAGTCTTCCAACAGTGACGTACATCACAGTCAACCACTAATCATTGCCAGAATTACAGTTGAAAGACGGTGCTTACAAATAGAGACCATCACCGTGTGTCATTCATTGTAACAGCAAACCACTTTGCCATCAGACAAGAACTGCTTTAAAGAGTCAATACAGACCCACAATAAGTAATTTCCAAGCAAACACTCAGAAGAGACCTGCATGTCATGGATATCTGGAGCAGGGAAATGCAGAAGAGGCCCTTGTTAACAGCTATTCACAAATCTGCATGTTGATGCCTGAAAATGTGTTATCTGTTTTGATGAGTTTTGTTTCTGCTTGTACTTGAATGATGTGAGGTGATGGGTACATGTAAACTGTATGATGCCTTCCATGAGGACTGTATGCAAGGTCTTGTTTAAGCAGGAGGAAGATCTGTGATGTTCTGGGAGTGTTTCAGTTATGAAGAAATGGGTCTTTTGGTTGAGGTGATGATACACTTGAACCAGATATGGTACATTGGGCTTCTGGATGACTATGTGTTACCTTTTGTACTTCATCTCCAGAGTGAACACAGAATGATTAACACAATCTTCCAAGATGACAATTGTTGGAAAGAACATTCTGAAGCACTCACACATCCCAACTGGCCTGCAAAATCCCCAGTTTTAAATCCCATAAATCCCATAGAAAATCTGTTGGAAAACCCAGCCACAGGGGATGCACAAACCAGTATGTTTCTTTGTGCCGGTCCCAAGCCCGGATAAATGGAGAGGGTTATGTCAGGAAGGGCATCCGGTGTAAAATTTTGCCAAATCAATATGCGGGCAACAATACAAATTTCCGTACTGGATCGGTCGAGCCCCAGGTTGGCCAAAGAAGAAGGAAAAGAAGAGGGGGGAGACATGTCTGGAGGCAGGAGTAAGGGGAGAGAGTTAGCAGGTATAATGGAGAGAAGGAAGATTGATATATTGTGCGTGCAAGAGACTAATGGAAGGGGAGTAAGGCCAGGTTGATCGGAGGTGGATTCAAATTGTTCTATCATGGTGTGGATAGGAGGAGAAATGGAGTAGGGGTTATTCTGAAGGAACAGTATGTCAAGAGATTGGAGGTGAAAAGAGTGTCAGACAGAGTAATGATTATGAAGCTGGAAATTGGAGGTGTGATGATGAATGTTGTTAGTGCATATGCCCCACAAGTAGGGTGTGCAATGGATGAGAAAGAAGATTTTTGGAGTGAGTTGGATGAAGTGATGAACAGTGTACCCAAGGGACAGAAAGTGGTGATTGGAGCGGATTTCAATGGATATGTTGGTGAAGGGACCAGAGGAGACGAGGAGGTGATGGGTAGGTATGGTGTCAAGGAGAGGAATGAAGAAGGTCAGAATATAGTGGATTTTGCCAAAAGGATGGACATGGCTGTGGTGAATACGTATTTTAAGAAGAGGGAGGAACATAGGGTTACATACGAGAGTGGAGGAAGATGCACACAGGTAGATAACATCCTATGCAGAAGAGTCAATCTGAAGGAGATTGAAGACAGCAAAGTGGTGGCAGGGGAAAGAATAGTTAAGCAGCATAGGATGGTGGTCTGTAGGATGACATTGGAGATCAAGAAGAGAAAGAGAGTGAGGGCAGAGCCAAGGATCAAATGGTGGAAGTTGAAAAAGGAAGACTGCAAGGTTGAGTTTAGGGAGAAGGTGGGACAGGCACTGGGTGGTAGTGAAGAATTACTAGACAGTTGGGAAACTACAGCAGATGTAGTAGGGGTGACAGAAGGGTGCTTGGCGTGACATCTGGACAGAGGAAGGAGGAAAAGGAAACCTGGTGGTTGAATGAGGAATTACAGGAGAGTATACAGAGGAAGAGGATGGCAAAGAAGAAGTGGGATAGTCAGAGAGATGCAGAAAGTAGACAAGAGTACAAGGAGATAAGGTGCAAGGTGAAGAGAGAGGTGGCAAAGGCCAAAGAAAAGGCGTATGATGAGTTGTATAAGAGGTTGGACACTAAGAAGGGAGAAAAAACCTGTACCAATTGGATAGACAGAGAGACTGAGCTAAGAAAGATGTGCAGCAGGTTAGGGTAATAAAGGATAAAAATTGAAACATACTCACAAGTGAGGAGAGTGTGTTGAGCAGATGGAAAGAATACTTTGAGAGGCTGATAAATGAAGAGAATGAGAGAGAGAAGAGGTTGGATGAGGTGGAGATAGTGAATCAGGAAGTGCAGTGAATTAGCAAGGAGGAAGTAAGGACAGCTATGAAGAGGATGAAGAAAAGCTGTTGGTCCAGATGACTTACCTGTGGAAGTATGGAGGTGTTTAGGAGAGATGGCAGTGAAGTTTGTAACTAGATTGTTTATTGGAATCTTGGAAAGTGAGAGGATGTGTGAGGAGTGGATAAGAAGTGTATTGGTGCCGATATTTAAGAATAAGGGGGATGTGCAGAACTGTAGTAACTACAGGGGGATAAAATTGATGAGCCACATCATGAAGCTATGGGAAAGAGTAGTGGAAGCTAGGTTAAGAAGTGAGGTGATGATTAGTGAGCAGCATTATAGTTTCATGCCAAGAAAGAACACCACAGATGCAATGTTTGCTCTGAGGGTATTGATGGAGAAGTATAGATAAGGCCAGAAGGAGTTACATTGCATCTTTGTGGACCTTTGAGAAAGCATATGACAGGGTGCCACGAGAGGAGTTGTGGTATTGTATGAGGAAGTCGGGAGTGGCAGAGAAGTACATAAGAGTTGTACAGGATATGTATGAGGGAAGTGTGACCATGATGAGGTCTGCAGTAGGAGTGACGGATGCATTCAAGGTGGAGGTGGGATTACATCAGGGATTGGCTCTGAGCCCGTTCTTATTTACAATGGTGATGGACAGGTTGACAGATGAGATTAGACAGGAGTCCCCGTGGACTGTGATGTTTGCTGATGACATTGTTATCTGTAGCAATAGTAGGGAGCAGGTTGAAGAGACCCTGGAGAGGTGGAGATATGCTCTAGAGAGGAGAGGAATTAAGGTCAGTAGGAACAAGACAGAATACATTTGTGTAAATGAGAGGGAGGTCAGTGGAATGGTGAAGATACAAGGAGTAGACTTGTCGAAAGTGGATGATTTTAAATACTTGGGAGAAACAGTACAGAGTAATGGGGATTGTGGAAGAGAGGTAAAAAGGGAGTGCAGACAGGGTGGAATGGGTGAAGAAGTGTCAGGAGTGATTTGTGACAGACGAGTATCAGCAAGAGTGAAAGGGAAGGTCTACAGGACGGTAGTGAGACCAGCTATGTTATATGGGTTGGAAACGGTGGCACTGACCAGAAAGCAGGAGACAGAGCTGGAAGGTTGCAGAGTTAAAGATGCTAAGATTTAAATTGCCAGAAGAATGATAGTTGTTCTTCAGGATCAGAAAGGAGATATTAACTATTAGATTAGATTTAACCAAGGTGACTATTTTTTTTGTCAAGTGAGCTTATCATTGTGATGTATTCATTTGACACATCTAACCAAGGCAGCTCAGCAAAAATCAGTATACTGTAGTATGATGGGTCCGCAGCTCAGGAGAAGGTGTCAGTTTTAATACATAAATAATTAATTGGCTGGCTTAATCTTCGTGGGTGTGCATACTCACACAGCTGAGGGGGATTGCTGAAGTAATTGGGGTGAGACGCACCTGCACATGAGGATGCGGTCTGTCTCAATTGCTTTATCGGCTTCTTGTGGTGCATGATTGAGACACCGTGCCCATGGAGGCGAATAAGAAAGAGCTGGCACATGAAAAAGGGAGAAAAATTGATTGGGGGTGTGAAAGAAAAAGAGAGTCAAAGATAGTAGAGTCAGGGAAAAAGAAATAAAAAAATAAAAAAGAGGAAATAAGGTTAAAAGATGGAGAGAGAAAGCAGGAGACGAGAGAGAGCCAGACCAAGTGAACAAGACAGAGAGAGAAGACAGACAGCCGGGAGGAAGTCCCTCAATGGAGTGTGTGGCTGATGTTCAAGGTCGAAGTGAGCAACATAGGAGCTTGAGTAACTGAGGTGCTGCTCAGTTGGAGTGAGTCACTGGATAAGGCTGGAGAGAGGCAGAGAGGCTGCCGGGGAATTGGAAGGTGACAGTGATGCATTGTACAGGGGAGCCATGGACTGCAGGGACACAAGCCTGGCAGCAAGAGTCGGAGGCTCAGGGATGGTGCCATGCCGGGAGCCAGTGACAGCTACAGGGGCCCAATGTGTGGCACAATTAGTCCTAGGACTTAATGAAATAATTAAACACCACATGAAAGCATACAGCCATAGGAATCCATCAATGCATTAATACAAAACATTATCTGGCCCGCATTTAGTCCTAATAAAAGCATACTGTATTACTTCATATTGATTGTGTGAAAGTTCATGCTTGCCCAATAGAAAACACTTTTCGAATTCACTGTAAGTGTACCTATACTGAGCTCAAGCATGTCAGATGTACTGACACCAAATTACCCATCCTTTCTTTCCACCTTACCTTCAAGTTTGTCTGGGTGAGATGTTTACTGAATGGACTGAATAATAATAATAATAATAATACATTTTATGTATATAGCACCTTTCCCATGCTTTACAGAATTTTTAAATGGACAACACGGTATATAAAATTTTAGAAGCAAATAATATCCTCATAAAACACTAAATAAAGGTAAGTGCAGGAAACACAAACTTTTGAATTAGAACAATGGAAAATAAACCAGAATAAAAATACAAATTTTCAAAACACTAAAAGAAAACCCAAAACAAATAATATAGTTTGTGATACAAATGCACATAATCTTGAACATCTGGACAAAGAGGATTACCTGGAAGAAGGGTCAGAATATCAGGGTAAGTTAAAAGATTTCCTGAACAAATGAGTTTTAAGTTGTTTTAAAAAATGAATTAAGTCAGCTGATCTCATTAATTTAGGGAGGTCATTCCAAAGTCCAAGTGCTATACAGGTGCCAATAGAGCACAGATTACTTTGGTGCACAACAAGATTACCAGAATCAGTAGGCCTTAGTGGGTGGACAGGAGCATAGTGATGGAGGAGGTTATGGATGTATTCCAATGCAAGGTCATGTAAAAATGTATATGTTATTAATAGGATGTTATATTCAATCCTGTAAGACACAGGGAGCCAGTGAACGTGGAGCAAGATAAGCATTATGTACTCATTGTTGCTGGTTTGTGTGTGGACACTTGCAACAGAATTTTGCATCAACTGGACTTGTGATAACAGATTATAAGGGGTACCTGTCAGTAGGGATATAAAAAAAGCATGGACAAGTTTTTCAGCATTGCAAAAGGACAGGAATGAGTGAACACAGGATATAAGATGAGGTGGAAGTAATGAAGTTTCTTAATGTGATTTAGGTGAGGTATAAGAAAGGGAGGAATCAAAAGTGATAAAAGATTCCTTGCAGCAGAAGAAAGTCTGATGAGATCAACACCTAGAGTGATTGAAAAGGAATTCTTAAGCTTTAGAGCCAATTAGCATGACTTTGGTTTCGTTGCAGTTTAATTTTAAAGAGTTATACTGTACTCCATCCAGGTTTTAATTTCACAGAGGCAAGTTGTGAGCTGAGCAAACTCTGAGGAACTTTCACTTTTAATACTGATAACCCAGTATTGAGCTACAAATAATAATGAAGATACATATAAGCAGAAGGCCAAGGGCAGAGCCTTGAGGAGCTCCTTTTGTGATTGACACTGAGCTGGACCTGCTATGGCCAAGACAAACAAACTCTTGCCTATCAGTAAGATAGGACTTTATCCACTAGAGAGCAGTGCCAGAGATACTCAAAATGTTCTCCACTCTGGACAGTAGATTAACATGATCAACAGTATCAAATGGTAACTGAATTGATGTGCTGGTTTGCCCAAATTCTGTTTCCACAAGCAAATCATTAGATACCCAAAGCTTAGCTGTTTCACAGCTGTGCAGTGTTCTGAAATCAGCTTGAAATGGTCCCATCAGTTTATTACATGTTAAGTAACTTGTGAGTTGGGAGACCACAACACATCTCAGAAATTTACACAGAAAAGAGAAGTATGAGATAGGCTGAAAGGTGGCCAGATTGTCAGCATCAAGACTGGACTTTTTTAATGTGAAGGTTATAGAAGCAATTTTAAAAGTAGCTGGCACAGACTCAGTGCCAAGGGATGTATTTATTATGGCTGTAACAGACATGAGTATGGCATGAATACAGTATTTGAGAAGTGTAGTGGATATGGGGTCCAGTACACAAGTAGCAGGCCTCATCTTACAGTGCAGGTCATTAATAAATGTAAATGTACCTGGTGAAAATTGGGAAAAGGAACTGGATTTGACTTTGATATTATCACATGAAAAGTGAAGAAATTTTTAAGTCTTCAGTGGAAGAAGTGATAAAGCAAGATGCAGGTTGAAGGAGTTTATTAATCACAAAGAATATAACCCTTTAGGTTGTCACTTCTCTTTATATCTTGCCCATGTATGAATTCTTGACTGCAGGTGGTGCATCTCTGTAAGTCCTTTGATACCTGTACATGCATAGTAAGGCCAATCTTACATGACACTCTTACTGGGTATTGGCCAGCTGCTGTCATAGACAACAATACTGAATTATACCATGGAGCGGAATGCTTACAGCATGTCTTTTAAAGAAGGTGTTTTATCTAGTGCTGAATGGAGGGATAAGTTATAGTAGTCAACAAGACTATGTAATGTGGATAGAAAAGGGCAAAACAGAATAAGATCAGTAATATATCCAGCAGAAAGAGAGGGACAAATATTTTTATGTTTTCTGAAAGAAATTTCATGTTTACAGTTAAGAGATGGGAGAGACATTGGAACAGTTAAAAGTACAGCTTTACGTTCAAACAGGCCAAAATCAGTGCTGCAGGTGTTGCCAACAAATAATCCAGAAGTGCAGATTAGGCCTAATATATGACCACCAGAGTGGGTAGTCAAAACAGTCCAAAAGGGATAGGAATTAATTTGTCAGCTTACATGTAGGAATGTCAAAGTGAATATTAAAATCACTTACAAGAATGACTGTCAGAATGACTGTCTGGGAAAGAGATCAGTCAGTGACCAGTCAGATCAGTTAAAAAGATCTGTTGTAATTTGGAGGACAATAAAAAACAATAAGTAGGATAGGGCCAGATTGCATTATTAGCTTTAGAGCCAGACAGTTACAGAACAATGGACATTCAATTGATATTCTTTTAATGTTTAGTTCAGATATAGCAATTACAGCAAGTTGTTCACCCTGAGCAGAGCTCTGAGTCACTGCAAAGTAAACATAACCAGATGGACTGTCCTCAGTTAGAGATGTAAACTCATTAGGCTTTTACCATAATTTAGTTAAGCACAGTAAATCAAGGATGCAGTCCATAATGAATTCAGAAACTACAAGTGCTTTGCTATTGATATACCTTGTGTTAGGCAGAGCAATGTTAGTAGCCAAGATTTAGCCAACATATCCACATCCAGAGTTTTTTTCAATTTGGCATATTGACATCCTTATTCCCAAAACCTGAGGAGGGCAGCAAATTCCAGAAATAATGCTGCTGATGACCTTCCCACACTTAGACTAGCATTTTTTAGCCTAGCATGCTAGTGGTAGCATTTTGAGCCATGGTGTAGATAATTTGGATGCCGCACAATGCCAGTGACTTTTAGAACATTCCAGTCTGACCATTTATTGTGGACAAAGTGTTTAATATAAAGAAAGTTAATGTGAAAGTATTACAGCATAGTGGAAATATCTGAGAAATACAGGGGTAAACCAAAAAGTAAAGGGAATTTGAATATTATGTGTAACAGCAATGGATAGAAGCCGATGCAATACAACACATTTGGAATGGCTTATGGGTAGTTCAAACAGACACAGAACAGCGCTCTGCTGTTAGTCTAATGAACTAAGCTAAGGTCATATAAACATGGACGCTCTGCTGTGTGATTGCACTATTGTTGAACAAAGTGCTATAGTAAGATTTCTTTAGACAGATGTGATCATCTTAGTGCCGTGAGTCTCCATGGAAAGCTGATGTTGGAGGGACAACTACATTTTTAAGAAATACAGCATGAAATACACAAAAAAGAAGTCAGCAGGTCTACTGTATGCCGGAAAGATTCCACAGATGAGTATGGGAAGTAGTTCATCTCTCTGGTTGAGACATACACACAGATGGTGTTGGTAGTGATACAGTATGTCAGAGAAATTAAGAATATTCCTAAAAGTTTAGATTTCCAAATTGTAAAGGAAAATGTTTATAAATCAGGCTTCAGTCAGCAGCGTGCAATGGAAAAACATTTCATGTAGTGAACCACATGTAGATTCAAATCAATTATATCAGATATCGTAAATTTAGTTAAGATGTAATCCATAAAGTTTCAAATCTAAGATGAAAAGTAGCAATTTGCATTCATCAATAAAACAAATGGTGAGAAAAAATTAAAAATAGCGCAAAAAGTGTAAGGTTTAATGCAAAGTGTTTGCTTTTTCAGAGAGGAATAGCAGCAAGGGTGTGCTATTGTTCCCACCTTGCAAGTCCCCCAGAACAATGAAATAAGGTCCATCTATTTTGTTTGCTCTATGTAGGGTATCTACTGTATTTTGGACAGTTGTCTGCTCCACATGGATTTTACCAGAGTGACAAAGGACAGGAGAGGGGGCTGGTTTTAGCTAACGTGTGACAGAAAAACTCACACTTCCCGATTGCAAGTATAGGAGTTGGGCACATGATTGACAGGAGCTGGACCATGGTATTCTTTTAAGACAGGTACTCAATTACAGGCAACAACCGGTTGACCCTGCCTTTGATGTTTGACTTGAAAAAAAAACCTTTAGGAAAGGGTCTTTCTAGATCATTGCTCCCACATTGCATGGTGTGTATTTCTGTAGCACCCCACCAACACACACCTACAGCCTGAGGTTGTTCAAAAAATTGTTGGTACTTTTAAACAGGCTGACAACTTTCATTATGTGCCCAGTCACCGAGTCCCTTGATTTGAATTCTTTGCATTTTGTGTATGTTTTTGACATCCTGCAGCTTTCCCTGTCAAATGAATGAATCCATCATTAATTATGCTTGCAGTTGCTTTCATCCTTTCATCCATTCCATCAGAAATGTGTTTGTAAACCACAGGAACTGCTTAAAAGAGCCTGAGGATTCATGATGTTCTCAGCTTGCAATGAGAGGTCCTTGTTTTTCAAGTCATTGTCGGAACCACCAAGATGGTTACACCTCAAGTAATAAAACTGTGAAACTATTCCCATAGTGGTTGAGAAATACATGGACAGCGACTTGGCAAAGCTTTTTGTCAAACTGTATAGAAGGAAAAAAGTGATAGTGAGTTATGGGAAGAACATACAGATTCTCACATACTGTATAAGGTGGCAGCCCTAACCAATGTGAAACCATGCCACTCAAGTTTAATGTGTTGAGCCTTTCTGTGGCTATGTACTGTCCATGCAATGTGTGGCACATTTTCAAAAATAATTTAAACTACATATTAAGCAGAAAACATTTTGATAAATCTTGGAAAGAGAACAGAAGTAGGGCAGAAAGTACAAAACACCAGAGATTACATCACTTCAAGAGAGGCCCACCAAATCAACTGCCTATTAAAAATGGCAGGCTCAGTTATAGGACACACTCACGACCCCCTCAAGGTAGTAGTGAAGAAGTGAATTAAAACAAAACTGAGAGCCATTCTGAACAATTCTACACACACTCTTTCTGATACACTAACACTGAGTACTTTCAGCCAATGAATTATTCAGCAAAATTGTGTCAAGAAACACTATTGGGGCTTCTTTATGCCAACAAGAATACACTTGAATAATACTTCACTGTGACTGTGACTGTCAAGTCAGAAGTTTTCTTTTTTTTAGTTTTCTTCATTCCAGTGTGTATTTTCAGACCATAGTGTGTGTGAATATATACCTGTACTGTCACACATGCACATCTGTGGATCACCCTCCAGCTGGAGATGGGGACGCTCACATTAACCTTGTCCTCTTTTGTTTACTCTGCATTACAGAGAAATATCCAATGAGGGGAAATGACTCTGCCCTTTCTAGTCCCCCACCTATAAAGCCCACAGCTACTGGAAAGAGGTGTTCTGCTTGGAACAAACCACATCACAAGACAGAGCTCCTCCACACTGTCCAGAACCCTACGTTTGCTTACCCTGATGGCTTTCTTGCTTTTAGTAGCCCTTTTTCATTACTTTTTGTTGGACAGCATTAAATGGGGACGACCAGGTTAACACCCCATCTGTGGAGCTTTATTTATTTAATGAGCTCTCAGAGAGGGTCTAAGAGAGACAGAAGGAGAGAGGGGGACAGAGAAGAATTTGATTCTTTGGCAAAGTGCCTCGATAATAGGTTCAATAAATGGGTGTAGGGCACCACTATATAGACAGGGATAAAGCTTAGTAAGGCAATGCGCTTTGGGTTATTTAAGATGTGCACTGTCCTTTTTGCAACATAACTTCTTCTTCTTCATTTTTGGCCACTTCTATGTGGGAACAATGTGCTTGATCAACCTTCTCCTTACAGCTCGGTCCTGCACATTCTCCCCAGTCAGACCCTTTTCCTACAAATCTTTTACTCTATCCATCCACCTCCTCTTTGGACTCCCTCTTTTTCTCTTCCCCTGTATTTCCATTCCCATCACTCATTTGCCCATGTTTTCATTGTCTCTCCTCATCAACAACAACAACATTTATTTATATAGCACATATTCATACAAACAGTAGCTCAAAGTGCTTTACATAATAAAGAATAGAAAAATAAAAAACACAATATGAAAACAAAATAAATCAGCATTAATTAACATCGAATAAGAGTAAGGTCCAATGGCCAGGGGGGACAGAAAAAACAAAATAAAAACTCCAGACGGCTGGAGAAAAAAAAATAAAATCTGTAGGGATTCCAGACCATGAGACTGCCCAGTCCCCTCTGGGCATGCTACCTAACATAAATGAAACAGTCCTCTTTGGATTTAGGGTTCTCACGGAAAGGCTTGATGATGATGGTCACGTAGAATTCTGCCTTTTAGTCCATCCATCATTGTTGGAGCATCATGAAGCTTTGAGTAGGTGGAGGTGGCGCAGGCCACCACCACAAAGAAACCGGAAAAAGAAACAGAAAAGAGAGTAGGGGTCAGTACGGATTGTAGAGCTACCCTGAATAGTTATTATGAGGAAATTGAACATATAGAGTATCAGGATTAAGTTAAATTAAGTTAAATTGAAGTTATAGAAAGGCCATGTTAAAGTAATATGTTTTCAGCAGTGTTTTAAAGTGCTCCACTGTATTAGCCTGGCGAATTCCTATTGGCAGGCTATTCCAGATTTTAGGTGCATAGCAGCAGAAGGCCGCCTCACCACTTCTTTTAAGTTTTGTTCTTGGAATTCTAAGGAGACACTCATTTGAGGATCTGAGGTTACGATTTGGAATATAAGGTGTCAGACACTCCGATATATAAGAAGGGGCGAGATTATTTAAGGCTTTATAAACCATAAGCAGAATTTTAAAGTCAATCCTGAATGACACAGGTAACCAGTGTAGTGACATCAGAACTGGAGAAATGTGTTCGGATTTTCTTTTCCTAGTTAGGATTCTAGCAGCTGCATTCTGCACTAGTTGCAAACGATTTATGTCTTTCTTGGGTAGTCCTGAGAGGAGTGCGTTACAGTAATCTAGTCGACTGAAAACAAACGCGTGAACTAATTTCTCAGCATCTTTCAGTGATAAGAGGTCTAACTTTACTTATGTTTCTTAAGTGAAAAAATGCTGTCCTAGTGATCTGATTAATATGCGATTTAAAATTCAGATTACAGTCAACAATTACCCCTAAGCTTTTTACCTCCGTCTTGACTTTTAATCCTAATGTATCCAGTTTATTTCTAATAGCCTCATTGTATCCATTATTGCCAATCACTAAGATTTCAGTTTTCTCTTTATTTAACTTGAGAAAGTTACTATTCATCCATTCTGAGATACAAGTCAGACATTGTGTTAGTGAGTCAATATAATCGGGGTCGTCAGGTGCTACTGATAAATACAGCTGTGTGTCATCAGCATAGCTGTGGTAGCTCACGTTGTGCCCTGAGATAATCTGACCTAACGGAAGCATGTAGATTGAGAATAACAGCGGACCCAGGATAGAGCCTTGTGGAACACCAAATCGGATATCATGTGTCTTTGAGTTGTAATTACCACAACTAACAAAAAATTTTCTCCCTGTCAGGTAGGATTCAAACCAATTTAAGACACTGCCAGAGAGGCCCACCCATTGACTAAGGCGATTTCTAAGAATATTATGATCAATGGTGTCAAATGCAGCACTCAGATCTAAGAGGATGAGAACAGATATATGGCCTCTGTCTGCGTTCACTCGCAAATCATTTACTACTTTAACGAGTGCAGTTTCTGTGCTATGATTTATTCTAAAACCCGACTGAAATTTATCAAGAATAGCATGTTTATTGAGGTGGTCATTTAACTGCATAATGACTGCTTTCTCCAGAACTTTGCTTTAGAAAGGCAGGTTAGAGATGGGTCTAAAATTTTCATGAGCCGAGGGGTCAAGATTATGTTTCTTAAGAAGGGGTTTAACTACAGCAGTCTTAAGACAGTCTGGGAAGACCCCCGTATCTAATGACGAATTTACTATGTCCAGAACATTATCAATTAGCACGCCCGATACTTCTTTGAAAAGCCTTGTTGGTACTGGGTCAAGGACGCAGGTGGAGGATTTTAATTGAGATATTATTTTTTGTAAATCAGGTAAATCTATCCTAGTGAAAGAGTTTAATTTGTTTATAACAGAATGCTGGGGTTTAGGAGGATCCTTAGTGTTTGAGGGATATACTATGTTATTTCTAATATCATTAATTTTTTGATTGAAAAATACAGCGATAGCCTCACAGGTTTTATTGGAAGTACTTAGGAGGCATTCCTGTGAGTTACTTGGGTTTAGTAGGTGATCAATTGTAGAAAATAAGACTCTGGGATTACTAGCATTGTCATTTATAATCTTGGAGAAATAACAGCGTCTCTCAAGACGGACAGTGTTATTGTATTCTGTTATTTTGACTTTTAATATTTCATAGTGGATAGTTAGTTTAGTCTTCCTCCATTTACGTTCAGCTCTGCGGCATGTTCTCTTTAAATCAGACACTCTTTGGGTCTTCCATGGTATAACAATACTAGAGGGTTTTTTTACTGTCTTTTCAGGTGCAACTATGTCAACAGCAGCTCTCACTTTAGTATTAAATTTTTCCACCTTACTATTTACATTATCCTCGCTATTATAGTTGACACTATAAACGGACTGATTGCTTAGAATGTTTGTAAGTTTTAAAGCTGCTGCTGAGTCAAAGAAGCGTTTTTTAACAATATGCTTCTCATGAGTGTTTTTCATCATTATTTCTATATTAAAAAGTAGAAGAAAATGGTCCGATAGACCAATATCAGTGATCTGCTTTATATCAACTTTCAGTCCTTTAGTAATCACTAAGTCTAACGTATGACCTGCTTTATGTGTAGGCTGATTTACGAGCTGCCTCAAATCAAATGAATCCAGGAGGTTCATAAATTCTTTTACTTTTAGATCACACTGATTATCTATATGAAAATTAAAGTCGCCAACTATTAGGAGTGTGTCATAGTTAGTAATTAAAATTGACATTAAGTCAGAGAATTCCTCAAAAAAAGACGCGTTGCATTTTGGAGGTCTATACACGGATAATACTAGAACTTGAGCATCTCCTTGGATAACAACGGTGAGATATTCAAAGGACTTGAACTTACCAAAACTGACATCTTTACATTTTAATCGGCTCGAGTAAATGTTAGCCAATCCGCCCCCCTTTTTCCCCTGGCGGTCTGCACGAGTAAAACTGTAATCCGGAGGCACAGATTCGATTAAAACCGCCGCGCCGTTTGAGTTAAGCCACGTTTCACTTAGTGCAATAAAATCTATTTTTTTATCACTAATAAGATCGTTGATAAAAAACGTTTTGTTAGTTAAAGCTCTAACATTTAATAGTGCCATATTTAATGTTTCGGAGGTGCAGAGATGAATACTATGTGCGTTATTGATATTTGGAATAGGGACTAAATTATTTTTATTAGCGCCGCTCTGTGTGTATTTTTTGTTTAATCTGTGATCTGTTTTAATAGTTTTGATACATTGTTCCTCTAAAATGGTAATTTTAATTAGATTATTGGAGTTTATGCCGTATTTCCTAGATTTTCTACGTGCATTGAGATTGCTTATTACAGTACTAATGTTGTGCACTTTAACGGAAGATTCTATTAAACACTTATCATGTCCTAGCACAACAGTATCATTTCGGAAGGGGTTAAGAGCAGAGATAGATAGTCAAGATAAACGAATTACCTTCGCTATGTTTTCGGAGAGGACCCGGGCGCCGAAACTGTTCGGATGTAGGCCATCACGCTTGAAGAAACGCGGCCTTTCCAAAAAGAGATTCCAATTGTTGATGAAACCGACATCCTTCTTCTTGCAGAAACCCTGTTGCCAGTTGTTCAATCCCAGCAGCCGACTGTAGTACTCGTTGGATCGTCTGACGAGAGGTAGTGGACCCGAAACGAAGATCTTTGCCGATGGGGTCCTCTCCTTCGTGTCTTTAATCAAAGCTGCGAAATCAGCCTTCAGGATTTCTGATTTACGGTGCCTTATGTCATTTACGCCGGCATGCAAAACGATTGCTCCAATTGCCCTCTCCTTGTGTTTCTCGTAGACTGCTGGTGCACGTCTCATCACATCTCGGACACGAGCACCGGGAAAACAAGAAACAAACGATTTTGCATTAGGGAATGCGACATTAAGGTTCCTAACAATAGAATCACCTACCACTATTACATCACCAGGGGCTGAAGGCGAGCTGGGGACGCGGAGAGGGTCAAACCGGTTCTGAGATAGGATGCTCGCCTGTGCCGATGGAGGTGCTCTGGCCTTGAACCCCCGCCTGCATAGCTGAAATCCACCGAGGTCATCAGCGGCGTCGCTCCTACGAGACGCGGGGGTGAGGTCGGCACAACGTGGGGTTGATGTTTTGCCGGTTACAGATGGTGAGGACGGTTTATCCAACAGCCGGGCCTTCAGATCCCTAAGGTATCTCCGTCGGGACAGGAGTTTCTGAATCTGTCCGTCGAGTGCCTGAAGTTCTTCCACTACGATTTCAACGCGAGTTACCCCACTGTCGGCCATTTTCTGCTTCGTGCCCTAGGAGAAATGAGAGAGAGACAGAGAGAGGTTACTGGACGGTGTTCCCCTGTGTAGCAGTGTAGATATGAGCGCCTCACATGTTCATACCACTTCAACCTACTTACCTGTGCTTTCTTAGATATCTCTCCCACTTTTGATGTACTTCTGATTATCTCATTTGTTATTCTCCTTTCTGCCACATCTAACTTTTTCTCCTGCACTTCCTTTACTGCCCATCTCTCAGCTCCATACATCATTGCTGGTCTTACCACTGTCTTTACCTTACCTTTAACCTTAACCTTAATTCTTTCACCACATAATACTCCTGATTCCTTCTTCCAATTGTTCCATCCACACTGCATCTAGTCTTCTATCTCGAGCTACCACTGATCATAGATATTTAATTTATCAACTCTTTTCAAACTCTGCAGGCTAACCTCTGAATTCTGATCATTAAGTAAACTCATATATTCTGCCTTCTTCATATGTATCTTCAATCCTCTATCTTCCAAAGCTCTTCTCCACTCTCCCAAATTCCTCTCCATTTCCTCTTTTCTGGTGCTACACAACACAATGTCATCAGCAAAAAACCATACACCAGGGGGATTGGTCTTTTATCCCATACCTCTATAAATCCATAACCAGATCAAAGTAGTAAGGACTTAAACAGGATCGCTGGTGCACACCTTCTTTAACTGAGATTTTGTTTGTTACTCCAGCACTGCTTTTAACCCAAATCCTAACATCCTCATATATATCCTGGACAATCCTCACATACTTCTCTGGTACTCCTTTTTGTCTCATGAACCTCCAGACCTCTTAATGTGGCACTCTATTATAAGCCTTCTCCAAATCAATAAACACCATATGCAATCCTCTTTGCTTTTCTCATTGCTTCTCTGAGCTATCTCAATGCAAAGACTGCATCAGTTGTTTCTCTCCCTGGCATAAAACTAAACTAATCTTCCCCTATGGTGGTCTTTTCCCTAAGCATTCTCTCTATAATTCTCTCCCAAATTTTCATTGTGTGTGCCATCAACTTTATCCCTGTTTAGTTTCCACAGTTCTGAATATCACCCCAATCCTTATATATAGGTACAATCACACTGTTCCTCCAATTCTCATTCTCTTCTGTTCATAGATCTTCTGCATTGGATCCCACAACACACCTGCTCCCTTTTCTCCTAAAGTCTTCCACACTTCCGCTGGTATTTCATCTAGTCCTGTTACCATTTGATTTTTTAAGTGCCTCCTTTACTTCCTCCCTCCTTGTTTTTGGTACTAGCTCTTGATTGGGTACTCCATCCCCAAATACTATACTATACCCCAAATGCTAATACTTGATCCTATCATGATCATTAAGACCACACCTTTCTCATCTTTCATCTGCTTTATCTAACTAAAATCCTTCCCAGCCTTGTTCCTAGCCTTCACTATTCTAAAAACCATTCTCTCTCCCTCTTTTGTCTCCAATTTGTTATACACCTCCTCCAAAGCCATTGGCTCTTGCCACTGCCCTCTTTGCCTCCTTGTCTGTCTGCCTATACATTTCTCTACCTTTCTCCTTCCCTCATTGGAAACATGTCTTCTTTGCCTCCTTCTTAGCCTTTATCACATACTGCACCACTTTGTGCCACCACCATGTCTCATTGTCCTCCAGTAGGCACCTTCCACAATCTCAAATGACTGCACTTCATGTAAACGTTTCTCCCCAAACCTGTTTTTAAGCCCTTCCTCTTTTAATCTCCACCACTTTGTAGCCTTGGTGCTGCTTGCTCGGGTTTTATTCTCCTGCTGAATCTGATCTACCAGTCTGTTACCACCACTTGATGCTACACGGTCACATTTTTCCAAATAATGACCTTACAATACTTTATTTCTATTTCAAATGAGATATTTTACAAATTAGAAAGTCTATTCGGCTTTCCTTTCTTTCACTACTGAAAGTCACAAGCTGATTTACTTTCTTATTCAAAAAAATGTACCATTACCAAATCAGATGCCATGGCAAAACCTTCATCTTTCAGCAACATAACTGTCTGCTTAATATCCAAAAATTAAGTGTGAATGATAGTGCAAAGAATCTTCCCAGTACATGCAAAGGAAATCTAGCAACAAAGCAGAAAACAGTTATACACAATAAAGCACTTCCCAAGAAAATTCAAAAGTTAAATAATCATTTGAAATATTGTTTAAATATGGTTAAGGTGTAATAGCTCAAAAACAACAAAACAGGCGCATTTTCTTTTTCGGAAACCTAAAGTACTTCTTCTTCTGCGCGATTTTTGACGACACGTGCAAACAGTCCTCCTCACACCACATCGATCGACGGCCTCGAAGTTACGCATCAGCAGAGGATGGACCATTACGTTGTTTTTCGGAACAGTAAAAGAGTGACACTCCGGGACGAGGACATGACTGCAGAAAAACTGAGTTGCATCTTTCCGGTAAAAAATACAAGCTTTGCAAACTTTGCTTCATTGATCTAGCAGTTCTTTGATGAATGTTATTGCTGTTACTTACTGTGAAACAGCTAACATTTGGTGATTTCATTTACTAACACGAAGTCTGGCAATTTTTAGAGTGCTATCATTTTGGTTGCTCATTGACTTTTACCGGCTACTATACATGTTTTGAGTATTAACAGTGCGCACAAATGTAGCACATGTTAGGTGAGCAACGTGATTTACAGAAAGTTTTCTTAACATGTGTTACACTCAATCAGCAACCATTCACACATTTACACACATTCACAATGCTAGCACTAGAAAAATTGCCAGACTTAGTGTTAGTAAATGAAATCGCCAAATGTTAGCTGTTTCACAGTAAGTAATAACAATAACGTTCATAAAAGAGCTGCTACATCAATGAAGCAAAGTTTGTATTTTTACCTGAAAAATACAAGTCAGTTTTCCTGCAGTCATGTCCTCGTCGTGGAGTGTCACTCTTTTACTGTTCCGAAAAACAACGTAATGGTCCATCCTCTGCTGATGCCAGTGTAACGTCAAGGCCGTCGATCGATGTGTTGTGAGGAGGACTGTTTGCACGAGTCTTCAGAAATCACGCAGAAGAAGAAATACTTAACGGTTTCCGACAACGAAAATGCGTCTGTTTTGTTGTTTTTGAGCTATTACACTTTCATTATCTCAATCACGAATAAATCCAGATAAATATATGTAATTGTAAGTTTATGATTGCTGTTTGTTACCATAGAATTAAAAAAATACATTATTTTCCCTCGTTTTATTCTTTAATCAAAAATAAAACTCTGAAAATTCCTTTCATTTTTCGTTTTTGCTTCTAAAATGAAATTTCAAATACCAAAAAGTACACGGACCTTTCACAATGGCAGTAATGCAGCATTTTAATTTGTGATGCTTTATTGCTTTATTTTCACTATACACTGTAAATGAGCATTTATTTAACTCATAAAGTACATGCATTTTTATTGGTTCGTCAGTCATTGAGATAAGGCAGGTCCTTGGCTTGTTAATCAAGCATATAATTAACTGGGTACACTCCAGTCTTCAGGTGAGAGTGGTAGCGTGGCAGGAGCGGTTCCAGTGTGGGATGAGGGTAACACATGTAGGTGCCCCCGCGACCTTAATTAGCGCTGGGGCTGTGATTGCAGCAGCTGAGCCTCACCCTCGCTTTAAAAAGGAAAGCGCGAGGGCCGAAAAAGAAAGAAAAATGGCCAGGGCGAGCGAAGAAAAAGGCAGGCGAGCCAGAAAGGAGGAGGTCACACATGAACACTTGATGGGGCTGTGTCACTAATCGATTGATTTATGGTAGTAGGAGCGACAGTGGAGCCGCACTGTCACAGTCACGCGGAGGTGTTTCTTCCAGCTTCTTGAAGCCATTTGTTTAAGTGTAGCTTTTATTTACTTAAGGCATTGCAGATAAGTGTACTGATTTATTAAGAGGCCAGCAGAATATGTTTGAGTGAAAATGCAGGTACTACTTGCAAATGTCAACAACATCTAAGCATAGGTTATGTTTGATTCCATAAAACAACACATGCACAGGTGTCCCAGCACATCTACTGGAGACCATGATCTTTAAAGATAAATTAGTGGGAGCAGTGATAACATTTCTAAGTAAACAAAAGTTAACTAAACCTGATTCACTTGTTCATTGTGTGATGCCCTGGGTGTGTGCAGCCATGGGCTTGTTCCATTTCCTGCAATATCAATACTAATAGGGTGAGTGATGGCTCAACAACAGTTAAATTTATTCTAATCAAACCAATTTAAAATAAAATACGTTTCTAAAGTCTTCAATAAATAATCCACAAAAACAGTGCATTGTGAAACATAAAAAAACAAAAATGGTTTCAATTAAATAAGTTGGAATCGTTTTTCTTCTTATTAAGCCCCAAGTGTGTCTCTCACTCCCTCTTGTCTTCCTTGCTCACCCTCCAGTACTTGCAGCAGATTTGAGGTAACGATGAACATGATAAACCACCAGGCTCTCATCCTAACCACCATCATCACCATTGGGGCCCACTGAACATGGCTACCTAATTTTCCCACCTATGTCATTGACCGCATGTCTCTTAGAGGACTTGATATCTCCTGCTCTGAAATACAACAGTTCCCCTCACTCCACAACAGGGCATCCTCAAACACCTCACCTCGGCACATGCTGAACCACTTCAATCTGCACTCTCTCTCTCCTTCTATCACTGTCAGTTTTTCTCTGTTTTGTTCAACCTCTATCCCTCTTTGTCCATCCTAATAATAATAATAATAAATTTTATTTATATTGCACTTTATATTTTAGCAATCTCAAAGTGCTACAGAGTAAAAAATAAAAATAATAAAACAAGAAATTCTATTTATACTTTAACAAAATATCTTTCAAAAAGATGAGTTTTTAGATTAAGTTTAAAAACATCAGTCGACTGTGGGGCTTTCAGGTAGTCAGAGAGGGCGTTCCACAGTCTCGGCGCTACAGATGAAAAAGCCCTATCACCCATACTGCGAAGCTTGGTTCTAGGGACTTGGAGAGTGTTAGTGTGTACAGAGCGGAGGGTGCGTGAGGAGGTATGAGGGGTAAGGAGGTCCTGTAAGTAAAGGGGGGCATGCCCATAAATGCACTGATGGGTGAGGAGAACGACCTTGTACTCTATTCTGAGTGGGACAGGGAGCCAGTGAAGGGTTTTCAGGATTGGGGTGATATGGTCATGCTTTCGCAACCTCATCAGGATCCTGGCTCAGATCTTTGTACTCTTCTAAGTGTAGGTGTGCTAAATGATCTGCGGAGCACTAATAAGGGATGGCAGTGGTGACTGCACTCCTGCACATGAACAAACAATCAGCCATTAAGCATTCTGCAGCTGGTCATCTCTCTTCTGATCACCTACACCCATCCAGAATCCAAGCTACACCGTTCTTAAAAAATACCAAGCATCTGCACTAGTCCTCTGTTTATGCTAATGTCATCATGGACTCTGGACATGCTACAGTACGCAATCCTAGACATATTTCTATACAATAATAGATACAAGCATAAAATCTATAATATGTTGGGGAAGTTGTAGGATAAACTCCAAAAGAAGTGACTTTGCCTAGTCTTTTAATTAATAAAACAATGAAATGGAATGTTTTAAGATGCAATTAATAAAATACTTAATAGATATACACAAATACTAATTGTGATAAATGGCACATATGTGCTGGCGTCCCTGTAAGGATGGGTTCAAACACCTTACCTGGCCGGGATGCTATGACATTAAGTAGGCACAGACTTGGGCAAGATGTTTCCTGCCCTAACCAGAAGACTGATAAAATGTGCCAATTTGCAGGTAGACATATTAGCTTCTTGGCAGGGATGGAGCAAAGGCCAGTAAGATGGAAGGACAGGAGGAGACAGTCTGGCATAGCTACTTACTCCTCTGACATACTAGATGGCAGCCTCGCTGGGTGAAGCCACCTGGGCAAACACCTGCAAGGTATATTCGGAGCTTCAGTCCAACAGGGCATATTTGTCAGTTTCTGTGGGTGCTGCCAGGGGGTGCTGCAGGAATACGTTCCCTTCTTTGGGGAACTCTGTTTGACCTCTAGGTGCTTACAGTGGGCTATTCCCTGACACCAGAAGTACTCCTGGATTTTAAATTAAAGGAGCTGCTCAACCTCATCCAGGCGGGTTGGAGTCGGGTGTGTGTGTGACAGAGAGAGAGGGAGAGAGAGACAAAATAATTTGGATTTGTAATTGTATTTAATAAATAAGTCTTTTATAATAATAAACCTTGCATTTGCACCTATGACTTGTGTCTGTGTGGTGGACTTTGGGATGATGTAGTGCCCCCTACTGGTCACATCATACATAAAGTAAATGAAGCAAATTCTGCATATCTTGAAAGGACAAGGCATTTGTTTTCCTAATTTTGCACCAAGATTCTGTCAATTATTGTCATATTTGTGTTTCTCATGTTTATCTATTACATTAATTACAATAAAAAATTAATAGATTCATAATTACAGATAATTACAATGCTAGTTTCAACTGTTAGTTGAGCTTGTTCTTGCACCATTCATGTAATTTTTCATAAGTCTTAGTTATTTTGTATATTTAATTTAATTTTTCGATGCATTAATATTGCTTTAATATTGTTATATTTTCTAACTTTCCATGTCAACATTATATTTAACATTACAGAGGGTGAAGTGGGGGCATCATTTTGTGTGTTTTGCATGGCTTTAGTTGTTTATGATCACTGTGACTATTAACAGTCATTGCTCCCTACCTGTAAAAGATTGTAGCACGGTACTCTCATTGACCAAATTTTTGTCTTTGTGTCATAGTCAACGTTATGAATTTTTCTGGTATTTAGGACTTTTTGGTGTAAGTTTGCTGGGTGCTTATTGTCTCTCTATTATAATAAAAAAATCTTGGAATGAGACAAGACTTTTTAGCCTGGGACAAGACATGACTTTTTCAGAGAGATACTTTTACGTCCCGCGAGATGAGACTTTGTGCCAAGAGATTTAACCACACCCAGGGCCGGAAACAAAAGACAAAGAGTAGATAACAGAGTAGAACTTTGTAAAGAATTCAAAAACGTTTGTGCGATACATATGCAGATGAGGTTAGAGATAATGAAAGTACTAAAATTCAAAAGTCTCAAAAAAATGATAGTAAAGATCACATTAGCACAAACAAACGGAAATTATTACTCGGTGAAGTAACGGAACAGTGAAAAGAGATCGAACTTTTATTCAGAGACTTGTAGATCATTTAATTCATGTTACCATCAAGGAAAAGTAGTGTTTCTTCCCAATGAAGAGGTGTATCCGCAATTTTGTTTGAATTTCTTGGTCTTTCTTATTTTATTCCTGTCACCACTTCATGGTGGCAGAACAGTGATATTACCCTGGCAGTTACCATAATTATGTATGCTATAAGGCAAGCGTGTGCATGCTCTTAGACAGTGGTGACTGGTGAAAACAATTTGGATGGGGGCTCAGTTTTTGGTGGGATCAAACTGAAGCAGCACTTATTGTGGCTTTCACATCTATCTATCTATCTATCTATCTATCTATCTATCTATCTATCTATCTATCTATCTATCTATCTATCT
>JANRMT010062829.1:1684544-1695143 GCA_026402145.1 Polypterus bichir lapradei | reverse complement strand
TCTATCTATCTATCTATCTATCTATCTATCTATCTATCTATCTATCTCTCTCTCTCTAGTCATTCCACATGCACTTGTGGTCCACATCATAGTGTCAATGCACATCTTGGCCAAACTAGTACCAAACCCATAGTACAAATCCAGGCTAAAATGTATAATACCCTTTCACCATGGTGCCCAATCTGATGCCAGCTTTCCCATTTCTACTATGCTCCAAAACTTTAGTCTGTGACATCTACAGTCCCCTTATTCTTCCCATAATTTGACCTATAGATGTGGAAAGGAACAGGTGCATTTGCCACCCAAATTTTATACTAAACCTGTCTCTAAATTGCTCAATCCTCTGTCAACTTGCCCAGTTCACCATTCTGTCTGCATAATGTCTGCACCCCACTCTAGAATCTTCCAATAACATGGATGTCCATCTGTCTTATAACACATCCATAGCATAAATCCAATCCCAATCTTATTTTGCCACTGCTAATAGAATGCCCAGTCCTTGACCATTTTCACCGTATTCCATTAGTTCCAGATTTTTCTCAAGTCTTGCATCCCAGTTAATCATTTAACACACCCACAGCGTTATTCCCACCCTAATTTTATTCTACACTTGATGCCAATATGCCCTGTCCAATGCAAATTTGCCAGGGTTACCTGAGCACAGATTCACATCTTGAAGCATAACTCGCCCTCAACCCTTCTTGTACTATACCCACAGTACAAGTCCAACCTAAATCTTATTCTGCCATTTTGATAAGGATACCTGTATTTCCTTGAACATAAATTTTGTACTCCTTTCCTTCAGGCCTGAAAATTTCTCAATTAATTTCTGATTAAATTGAATAATTTCACTAAGCCTGCCAAAACATTTAGCCTCATACTATTGTCTAGATCAGTGTTTCCCAATCTTTTTTCTTTAGTGGCACACTTTTTGTAACCAAAATCATCCTAAGGTACACCACAATTTTACTAACTACAAACATATATACAGCCTATTTTGCTCAACTTCCCAAAGGGGCAGGACTACAAGAGAAGCCAGAAGAAAAGGATTTCTGAGGTCAGCACTTGCAGAAACAGCACTTAGTGATCATTTTGGTGGCATCTCCAAGCTGTTTTGCCCATTTGCCTGCCCCTCTCTGCCTCATAGGCAACTCGTATGCCTACTATCCAGCAGCCCTTTTGAGGCTTGCTGGGGACCACACACTCAGGGCAGATGGACTCTAGCAGCCATGAGACATGTCCAAAATGCTCTAATGTGGCAATTACAGAGTTTCTTTTATGCCATCTTCTCTGCGTAGACCTATCCTCCTTGGACAAGTCTCGACCACTTGCAGAGATTGTGCAGGAAAAAGTCTGTGTAAAAGCTCATCCTCGATCACTAGCCTGCTGGTGAATTCTTAAGTCAGGTTGGTATGGTCTAAGCTCCTTTAACTTCTTTTTTATTCAAGTGAATGATTTATGAAGCAATGTTTCATTAAAGAAATAACCGACTTTTCTTTGATTTCTTAAATTCTACTTAAAGTTGCCATCTCTCAAAAGTTGAGGTTGCTCATCTGCAGTTACATTAATGGCAGGATCTGCAAACCAATGATGTAAATATGAACTAAATCGTTGACGATTGTAAAATCACATTAGATTAAAAATACCTAAAATAATAGTCATTCGCTGCCAACAAATGTGGGAGTGTCTGGGGTGCAGAGAGCTGCGTCCCTGGAAAAATCTGAAAGCAACCAATTAAAGGGCAGCCTAAGGTCGCCTGCTTGCCAAAGGTTCAAGGACTTACATGGGCTCTCATTTAGCTGGTGCCCTTCACTCAAGAAATATACAAATATAAGTTGGAAACAATTTATATTGGATGTTGACATGGGCTGACACCAAGTACATTATACAAATACATTTAATTCATGATTATTTCACACTGCCTACCATTTAAAGGGTCAGCGTCCCAGCACCCTGCATTACAAAAAGCCACTGCTCTTAGAGGGTAGCCATCTTGGAGATGCTTGCATGTATCGCCATTTATCATTTATATTCAGATGAAATGGCTTGAAAGTACCAAAGAAAGGAGAATAGGTGGTGAATGCATCGTGCCACACATTCATGGACAAGGGAGGACAGGAATGGCTTTACATTAAACAACACATTAGTGTATAACAAAGTTTTATTCAGCTGTGTGACTAAAAAATAGGGTAAACATGGAAACTGAAAGAACAAAGCCCAACAGCCCAACAAAGCTCGTCAGTACATGGGTTGATGTGAAAACCTGTTGTAAGAGAAGATGAAGGGAGGGATTGAAATATTAATCATTAGTTCCCAGAGAGACATGTTATGTAAGGATGAGCCTAGTTTTATTAATACATTCTTCTATGCTATTTCTGGATGATTTTATTTATTTTACCTTGATTTGAAAAGTGCCCCATAAATGTTTTGCAGATTTGTATTACTGCCAATGTGGAGTGGCTTTTTGTTGTGGGTGGCACTGTTTTGTGCTTGTTTATTGTGATCCTGACTATGTCTTTTATCCAACAGTATCCTCTTGCCAAGCATGTGATTGCTGTCACTAAGACGCATGATGTGCCATGTCCAGACTACTTATAATGGTGGTATGCTCATTTGCATGTCTAAGCACTGAATTAAGTTCAAAAAGAACATAACAGTACCTAGCATTAGTTAGGGCTCTATTTGAAATAGTTTCTATAGGACACTTCTACTTACTTATGTTTGACATCAATTTTAGCATTAGCATTTGGTTTCTAATAATCGCTTTTTAATGTACTTCCTGGTTCTCAGATGTTTTTGGCCATGTCTTTGTTCCTTTTCTCAAAATAAGATTTGAGATTTAGGTTTCTGCATTTTTTTAACTTATACTTTTTGTGTCCATTTTATCCATCCCCTGGTTTCCTTTCCAATTTTGTTTGCCCTTTCAGTGCTTTCCAGTGTACGGGTTTGTCAATACAATTATAAACGTCCTTAACATCAGTCTTGCAGTTCTCAGCAGTGTCACAAAGACTGTTTTCTATTTTTCTAATAAATGATTTGGTATTTTACATAGTATGCTTTTGGATATCTTTTAGAGTTTTTTTTTTTTTTTCAAAACACAAAGTGTAATTTAATATCTTTGCCCAACTATATGCTGAGCCACATATGTTGTTTTAGTAAGTCCATTCTATCTTATGCAATGCAAGACTATTTAAAATATTTATAATGAATAAACATAACTCTAAAATACATCCATCCATTATCCAACCCGCTAAATCCTAACTACAGGGTCACAGGAATCTGCTGGAGCCAAGAAAGTAGAAAGATCTGTTGTGTTTCACTGTTCTGACATAGCAAACCAGCTGATCATTTTTCACTTACAAGGTTCTCTGCCCTATTTCAGTGAATATGGTATGTGATGGGATAGCCAACTCCTCAGGGAGCATGGATATTGTCAAAGCTGCAAATGGCCCTCATTTCATCTCTCTACCCCAGTGGTGCCAAAGATATTAAATGGTTTATTTATTTTACAATGTATAATGGAAGGTTACACAAAGGGAGAACACAGTGTAAAAAGGAGCTGACAGCAAACAAAATCCTGTTGCACTTCAGAGTCTAGATACATGTGGTCATCTCTGTCTATCAGGTGGATTGACAACATCCATTAGCCCCCCTGTTAAATCACATGTTACCACTCCCTTCTCACAGACAATCTCCTTTTTATCTCTCTTTCTTTTTCACACACACACACACACACACACACACACACACACACACACACACACATAACCATGCCATCTTTCTTCTGCCAATGAGGATTTGCCTCCTGCAGACTACAATGGTGTGAGGTAGCTGTAAACCTCATCCAAAGAAACTTCTAGAATATTAAAACAATTGTTATAAGAATAGGTCATACAGCACAACAAGCTCATCCAGTCTAATAGATTTCCAAAATAACAAAGTTTAAATCTGAATATCCCTAAAGTCCTCCACTATACTAATTGGTCATTTATTCCATGATTATGGGTCTTTGCATGCAGAAAACCTTCTAACTTTCGTGAAAAATCTTACCTTAGCAAATTTTCAACTGGGTCCCTATGTTGTTGTTGAAGAATTTATTTTAAAGTAACAGTCCTGACCCAATGTATTAAATCATTTCATAATTTTAAACACTCCCACCATGTCACCTCTTAATCTCTGTTATCTTAAACTGAAAAGGTTCAGTTCATTCAATTTTTTCTCATTACTCAAACCTCTTTGTCCTGGCATCAGCCTTGTTGCTTTCATCTGGACTTTCTCTAGCACTGCTATGTCTTTTTGTAACATGGGGACCAAAACTGCACTTAGTATTCTAGGTAAGACTCCACTAGTGCATTATATAGCTTAAGCATAACCCAACATCCTATTCTGTACACTGTCTTCATGTAGATAGTGATGAGTCCACTATAAGTACTTGGCCCGACTCATTAGGTGTACTTTCAAGTTTCAGACTTCCTGTTGTGTATTCAAATCTAATATTTTTATGCTTAAACTTTGCATTTATTTACATTAAAATTCATCTGCCATAAGTCTGCCCAAGCCCGTAACAATTATATTAATTGTACAGTACATTATGCACCCTTTCACCTAGTTTCTCTCCAAACTCCAGGGTCTTCTGACCTCTTTGTAGGACTTAAAAGAGCAGATTTCTAAGGTAGCACCCCAGTTGGCAATTTCTTTAAAGGGGTAAGACTTTAACATTCCTTCCTCTTAGGAGAAGCAGCCACACAAGAGAATATTTATCTACCGACAGTCCATTCTTATTTGCTGGCACTCTTAAAAAATTGTCTATGCTGAGTTGCCTGATCTTTAATGTTGCTTATTTAAAACCAGGGATCTACTCTCTCTGTCTCTCTCTGTTTTTGCACTATTACTTCTGGAACATTTCCTTCTGATACACCACAAACAAAGTGATTTGTCATTACCAAGAGACCCCTAGCTTCACACAATTCAAACAGAATTGTTGTCCTCTTAAGTGTATAGGTCTCTAGTTCTTTTGGACATTTATTGAGAGGCTGCCTTCTGCATCTGTCATCTTATGGCTGCCTTTGCTGATTTTAATTTCTTGCCAGTCAGGCTCCACTTCACAGACATAACATTCAATAATATAAAAAAAAACAGTTAAGCTGGATAAAATATTTTTGCTTAATCCTTGTACCAGTACAGGTTTGTCTGAAATTGTTTTAACTTTCACTCTCTAGTATGGGCAGATCTGTGACATCAAGTTTTTTGTTTTTTTTTTGTTGTCTTTACTGATAAAGTCCAAGAGCCAAAATTGCACCATCAGCTTAGCCAAAAGAATAGGACGATTCTGACTGGCAGAAATGTTTCTCTAGTTTACATGGCATAGTATAGTAATTACTCATGGGTTGACTAATTCCTGTTATACTAGACGGCAATGCATATAGTTTCATGAGCTTATAGGAGACATCAAAACATGTAAAAAAAAAAAAGTCAATGATAACACAGCTCTTTTGCCTGCCTCAGGATATCTTGGACTGCAACATCCTGTTTGCTAGCCAAGTGCTCAAGCAGTACTAACCACAGGAAATAAATAACACTGGACTGCACTTTTCAAAGGTTTTGCTTCCTGAAAACTTCTTTATGATTATGCTAGACCGCTTCACGTTGAACACAAATGCAATTTCATATTAACTGTATGATCTATGTATTCAGAGAAATAGGAAATGTACTTTTATTGAATTTAGTGTGTTTAATCGCTTAATGAGGCTCATGTTGCATTAGTTGAATTGAACTAAAAATGTTTTGTTGCTGATTTTCATTTTTACTCTGCATCTGATGCTTCTCATTTCACTGACTAATCAACAGTCAGTCAGCATTGATGGATTAAACTTGCGGCAATCATTGATGCTTTTCAATTTTTGCAATATCCTGGTAAACTCTCTCTCTCTGTGTTAGTCACTGGCTGCACCAACATCAGCAGGGAAGAAGTCCAAGTGTGAATGCAGAAAATAGTTCTTTGGCAACATATTGCACTTCAAGGCTTTGTATGGTTGAAGAATGTTGTCAACCAACTGAGCATACTTTGGTGCCCTGAAGCTGTCAAGTAAATTGTCAACATCACCCTTGGATACCTTCCATGCAATTTCCTCTGGCCCTTCTAGAATGAGGTCTTCTAAATGCTTGATATTGTCTCAGTTCTGATCTGTGGATAAACAAAAATGTCTTTCTTCATGTTTGGCTTGAGTAGATTAAAATACACCACTCTCAGAAATACTGAAAATGCAGTTTTATTTAAAAATGCCCAATTGAATTAGACATACAAACTACAGTCTCATTTCTCAACTACAACACCAATGTTTATTTATACAGCATATTTTAACAAAAATAGCTCAAAAGGCTTGACTGTAAGAAATATCAAAAATTGTCAAAGAAGAAAATAAACACCTATGGGGCAATTGTTTATAAAATGTTATTTAAGACTCTAAGACTTAGACTGTAAATGCCTAACTTAATAAACAAATTTTATGGCCAGATGGCTACGGTAAAGAGGAAAACAAAAACTGCAACTGGGGAGGACACTGGAGAAAAATACCTTTTGGGATTCCATGGCCAAAACACCACCATCTAGGCATTTTTACAACATCAGTATGCCAGAGATTATTGGTAACAGGAATGTAAGAATAGTTTTGTGTATATTTCTTCCTTCTTCTTTCATGCAACTCAGCATCACAGATGGCTACAACTTGCTTTGACTAGGTTGCAGAGGCACAGAATGCCACAACTGAATACCAGTAAAAGAAAACATGCAAAAGTAGTAAATAGTGATTAGTCTATAGAACAACTGTATTTTTGATAAGAACTACTAATCACCTTTACTACATTTGCACACCCTTTGAAGAACAAAATAAATTAAGTAAAAGTTAAATTAGAGTGTTTTTTATTAGTTTTTTGACATGTTCAACCATACTGGCCTGGTGTACCTCTAGTAATAAACTATTACAGATTTTTGTTGAACAAAAAGAAAAGCCTGCCCCACCATTTCTTTTATGCTTCAGCAGTGGAATATTAAGAAAACCAGAGTTAGAGAATATAAGACAAGGGCCTTTCCAGAAAGTAATTTTGGTTGGGGTGAGAAAGTACATGAAGCACAATTGCATCTATTATCAGTTTTTTGGTACTGCCAAAAATATTTTTCAGCGGTTCAAACTCAACCCACCAACCCCCAATCCCCATACTATGTCTAAAATAATAATTAGCAATGTTGGGGAAGACTGACAAAATAATTTGTCATACACGTCTGTTTGGAAGACAAATTCAGGGCTTGTCAAATGGTAATTCCACGCTGAGTCACGGGCTGGTGCTGTCTTCGAATGCCTCTCATATTCTACTACCTGCAAACCAGAAGATTGATAGCATGAAGATCGCTAACATTACTTTCCATTTCCATTTACCTGAACCTGCTCCATCTGCCTTATAATCATCTGCACCGCCATCTTTCCTAGATCTTAAAAGGAATTGTGTCTGGGAAGATGTCCTTCACACTTACGTGAACTTTTTTTCCATTCTTTTTTTACAACAACCTTCAATTATATAGAGATCACCATCTGGTGCCCACAAACCTTTATGTTCTCCCTTGTTTGTTTATCATACAAATAAGTTAGATTGTTCACAGCCTTACTGTATATACAAGTAGAACTACTTTGAAATCACTCCTAAAGGTCACAGACAGGCAGCACAGTAATACTAAGACTGCTATAATGTGTTTGCATTTTAGTTTTTTTAGTTAAGATTCTTCCTGTGGTATTTTGGACAAATTGCAGCCAAGTTATACCATATCTTTTTAGGTAACCTTGATAAGAGTGTAATGTAATAGTCAAGACCTGAAATTCTTATTATTTAATCTAAGGATCAAAATTAGAAAAGCGGTACTATACTGGGACATAAGGAGATGATTAATATCATCATGACAGTAAAGTTAAAAGAGCTAAATAACAATGGCTGTGTAATACAAATATACCTGTTTTGGTTTCTTTTTTGGCTATTTCTCATATGAATGTTAATAAAGGAGAAAAACAGGAAACAAATGTATTTGAAAAAAACAAGACTCCATCTAATAATTTTCCAAATGTGCTTATCCTGAGAAGGGTTGTGGGGCAGCTGTTTGAGGAAGACATTGGGTGCAAGGCAGGAACAAACCCTGGACAGGGCATCAGTCTATCACAGGGTGAACACACACTTGGGCCAATTTAGCTTTGCCAATCCAACTAACTTGCATGTCTTTGAACATTGCCAAAATAGTGGCATGTCTTAGAAAAACAAAATGGCATTGCATTATAAGTAAAAATATAATAAAAATTAAATCAACAATTCTAAAGCAAAATTACAATAGGAAACCCAAGGTCCAAGGGATTTTCTGTAATTCTAATCCACAGAAAAATATATATGAGCTCAGAAATAAATTTATAAAGCTAAAAAACATATAAAAACCCTAGAATCATAACAGAGTTCGCCTTTGGTCACTGTCACTTTCATGAATGTATAAATGATAATTACACAGGGATTTTAGCAATACGCAAAGATGTTTGGGGCTATATACTAAAATAATAACTCTCATTGGTGAACAGAAAGATAGAAAGTTGTAGGTGCCACTTTTGTTAAATAGTGTCCACCAGGGACTGCGGGGACATCTGGTGTCACCAGAAGTTGTTAAGTGAAAATCACACTATGGCTTTCTCGTAGGTAGCTCTGGGAAGCAGATGGCACTTCACATTTCACAGGGGAATCACACAGCCCAAAATAACTTTTGGGATTTCCTGAAACTAGTGCTGTGCCTGGCTGTTAAAACCTGTCACCTGCCAATGGCCCAGTGAGTTAGGAGATGGGAGGTTAACTGGAGAAAAGACATGACTGCCGGGTTAGAAGTTTTATGATTAACTGGTCTATTTATTAATTTTTCCCAGGGCTTCAGAATTTTACCTTTAGGAACAGTGTGCTGTATATTGTGGTGTTGATTTGAGTTATAAGGAATTTGATTTTACTTTTGTTTTCTGCTGTGATTTTGCTTTAAAACTAGGTATTTTATTTTTTCGTTATGTTTTTTGTGTTCACAAGAATTACTTACAGTATGAATGCTTTAAAATCACTTTGCCTGACTCACCGATATGAGAAAAAACCCACATCTTTATGTCTTGTTATGCAAGACATTAAGCTTTTTGGGGTTCCCTCCTGTTTTTGTACCTCTAGACCAAAATATCCCTACTTTTTACTTCATTTTGGACCATATTTGGAGCAGAAAAGTACACCCTTATGGTAAAGAGTAAACCAATAGGTGTCTATGGCAAAAAATGATCAGAAGGACTGCTTCGTTATTTGGTGGCTGGATTTTTTATGGGGCTGTAACCAACCAACCACCTTAGCTCATAAAGCCATGACCTGTTTCTTAGTTGCCTTAGCTGTGTTAATTTTCCAGGCCGTTATGTTTTTCACCTGCCAGCCTGGGTTTTTCCCACCTTTATTAAAGGGCTTGCCCTTTGTGGGATAAGTATGGGCAGTCCCCACACCCGGGAGGCCATAATAAGCACTCAATGCGTTCCCTGATGCACCTGGCTCTAGCCTGTGGGTCCCGGGGCTATTTTTCCCTTTAACAAGATGATGGGTTGAAGCACATTCAAGCTTTCCCCAACACGCCCTGACTGACGCCCCCTCGGCAACTCGGGAGCGGTACTTACCATCTGATATTTCGTTGGTTTATAAACGTGTGTCAAGCCTAGGTTTAGGTTTGCCTTCCGATCTCTCCAGGAGGCCACCATCCTGCCAACTACACCACTGTAAAAAGGAAGAGACTTGACACACGTAAAAATGTTTGGGGCAGCCACCCGTATAATATTCCTAGCTGCAAAGGTTTGTTTTTTCATTCAATAATGAAGTTGACTGTAGAGAGTCCAAGACAGAACTGATGAAGGATGGAAAAGATGGCGGTTTTAAGTGGTCAGACAGGAAGTGATGTAGGGTCATCGGAAGTGATGTAGGGTGACCGAAAGTGATGTTTTCCTGGCATCAGCCTGGGTGCCGGAACCAGAAGTGACGTTCTTCTGGGCACCATAACCGGAAGAGATGTTCTTGGTTCAGATCTGGTCTGAAGAGATAACAGGAGAAGGTTTAGTGCACCCTGCCCTGCCCTGGCCTGGTGTGGAATTACCTTTACTTGGTCCACACAACGTCCTCCTACTCGCACGTGTGTGACAAAGGTATAATGGTCAAGTGAAAATGGAAACTTTTAGCAAGGCTGTCTCTGCTTTTATTTTTTATTTAGATATTTACACGTAAAAAATCTAGAATAGTATTAGTGTATATTATTAGACTAATTTAGAATACAGTAATCCCTCGCTATATCGTGCTTCGACTTTCGCGGCTTCACTCTATCGCAGATTTTATATGAAAGCATAACTAAATATATAACGCGGATTTTTCGCTGCTTCGCGGGTTCTGCGGACAATGTGTCTTTTTACTTCCTGTATATGCTTCCTCAGTTGTTTTGCCCAGTTGATTTCATACAAGGGACGCTATTGGTGGATGGCTGAGAAGCTAACCAATCAGAGCACGCAGTTAAGTTCTCCT
>JANRMT010062829.1:1627463-1674180 GCA_026402145.1 Polypterus bichir lapradei | reverse complement strand
TGAGTGTTGCTGTGATCAAGGATTCGATTATCATTATTTGTTTCAATCAGGGTCGTATTTGTACGATGTGTTGTGTTCAAGTTACATTCTGTGTTTGTCAGTCGTTGTAAAGATTAAATTCTGTAATTACAGCCACATTAGCTCCACAAATGAGACACACGGGTTTACCGGCAATGTCAGTAAACATATACTCAGCCTCCCATCGGTTTTTAAAGGCTCTATTTTCAGAATCAACTTTTCTCTTCGGCATCGTGCGGGCTAGCTTCGCAATAACTTGCACCATCATAAGCTAGACTTGATTAACGCGGTAAGTGTTCGGCAAGGCAGCTGAAGCGCTGCATTATGGGATCTGTAGTTTATTGTGTTAGCAGCACTTCATATACCCGGGCCATTAATAACCATAATACAGTATAAAAAATGATCTCGCGGGCCAGATATAATTACACGCCGGGCCGGATGTGGCCTGCGGGCCTTGAGTTTAACACATATGGACTAAATAGAACTTGAAAAGATATATTTTTTCGTACATCGAGCCCGCGTGCTATTGTGGTTTTGCCTGCGTGTCTCAATAAGTCATCCTCCCCTCGTTCTTACTTTTTTACCGTTCATCTAATGAATACACTGAGTATGGCTTTACCAAAACAATCATTGATGGCGAATAAAGTATCCATTATTCGAGTATGTAGATCGGGGTATATATATACATATATATATATACCCGCGTATCGCAGTGGAGACGTAGTGTGTTAAAGAAGCTATGAAAAAGAAAAGGGAACATTTTAAAAATAATGTAACATGACTGTCAATATACAGTAATTGTTTTGTGAGTTTTACTGAGTGTTGCTGTCATCAAGGATTTGATTATCATTATTTCTTTCAATCAGGTTCGTATTTGTAGGATGTGTTGTGTTCAAGTTACATTCCGTGTTTGTCAATCGTTGTAAAGAAGACAGGTTTCATTCATCGATTCGTTTCTTACTGCATCAATAAACAGCTCGTCTTCTTCTTTATCTGAAACCTGACACACTGCATGCACGGGTTTTTTTTTTTACACTGTCTTCCTTTAGCGGGACATTGACTTTTTCCACCGTGTGCTTTGTTTCCGCAGTAGCTGCATTTATGAATATGCTTGTATGTATCACACGCTTCCTATTTTTTTGCTGCCTTTTCAATTGTGTAATTCGGTTTTTGTTTAGCGCTCTTCGGAACTGTTGCTTTTTGTCTGTGCACTGCGTCAGTTCACGTGAGCCGCTCGGTGTACATGCATCGAAGTTTCCCAGCTGTGCTGCTGCCATGTCGTGCTATGTCCATGGCTGTATTTAATGTTACCGAAGTCCCGGCACTTAAAACTTTCTCTCGCAGTTTCGCTGAGTTTGTGCCAAACACCACCCTGACCATCTCATCTTCCTCTGCATAAGCACAGTCCTTCACCCGTGAATATTTACCCGTGGCAGTTTGCTATTGGATTGTCGCTGACGGACGGCCTTATATGGGCAGGCACTAAATTACAAACGCCAGCGGCAGCCTGTCTATGAACGTAATTTAAAGTTTAGGTTTACATCGTGCTTTGTTTCCGAAGTAGCAGAACTCATGAATATGGTTGTATATGTCACTCGCTCGCTTCTTATTGTTTCGCTGCCTTCTCAATTATATAATTCATGTTTTCTTCAGCGCTTTTTGGGCCTCTTCCTGGTTTTCTACGTACTGCGTGATTACGTGGGAGGCGTGATGATGTCACACGAAACTCCGCCCCCACGGGTTTCAAGCTCATCTCCATTACAGTAAATGGAGAAAAACAGCTTCCAGTTATGACCATTACGCGTAGAATTTCGAAATGAAAACTGCCCAACTTTTGTAAGGATTATTATTATTATTGAGACGAAAACTTGACCAATGTCTGAAAGTGTTGGAAAATGATCTGTTGTATCGAGTAGCGGAACATGAAGGCGAGGTGTGGAAATTGTTGACCTACCGGCGGGAGGTCTGCGAAGTGGCTCACGGCCACCTCTTAGGCACCCATCTCGGGGCCGAGAAAACCCTTGAGCAAGTGAAGCTCCATTTCTATTGGCCTGGGATCAGCGAGGAGGTCGACGTTTCTGTCAGTCTTGCCCGGTCTGCCAGCCACGTCAGATACCCAGGAGGTGAGGTACCCGTGCTCCTCTGGTCCCTATTCCCCTCTTCGATGTACCCTTTGAGAGGATTGGTGTCAATCTGGTAGGTCCCCTGGAGCCTTCGGTGTGTGGCCATAAATACATATTAGTTATGGTCGATTACGCAACTCGGTACCCAGAGGCGGTTCCCCTGCGAGCTGCTAATAAAAAAAATATTGCATGGGAATTAGTAGGACTTTTTTCCCCGAGTGGGCATACCCAAAGAAGTCCTTACGGACCAGAGTACGCCCTTTATTTCGGATACATTCAGGGAGGTTGCCTAGTTACTCCGTATTAAGCATCTAAAAACGTCTGTCTATCATCCTCAGACGAACGGGTTGGTGGAAAGTTTCAACCAGACCATCAAACAAATGCTCCGCAAGGTAGTTAGCGTGGATGGTAGGAACTGGGACCAGCTTTTACCCCTGGTACTCTTCTCCTATTGGGAGGTGCCACAAGCTTCCACGGGGTTTTCCCCTTTCGAACTTTTGTATGGATGCCAACCCCGGGATATTTTGGACATTCTAAAAGAAGGTTGGGAAGGAGAGGCACTTTCCTTCACCAACATCTTAGAATATATTGTGAAATTATGCGATAGATTGGCTAAAATCCAACCCCTACTAAAGGAACACATATCGAAGGCTCAAGCAGCGTGTGGAGGTGGAGCTAGAAGTTCAATGGATGTTGGACATGGACATCACTGAAGAGAGTCACAGTCCGTGGTCCAGTCCGATTGTCCGCATTTCTAAGCCCGATGGGTTGTGGAGATGTTGTAATGACTTTTGACGTCTTAATCAAGTCTCCAAGTTCATGCCTACCCCATGCCCTGCGTGGATGAACTCCTCGAGCAGCTGGGGACGGCCCGTTACTTGACTACTCTTGACATGACTAAGGGAGATTGGCAAATTTTCTTAACGCCATCCTCAGAGAGAAAACAGCCTTTAGCACCCCTAGTGGACACTGGCAATATAAGGTCCTTCCGTTTGGACTGCACGGAGCACCAGCGACCTTTCAGTGTCAGGTAGACAGAGTGCTAAGGCCCCACCAGTCCTACTGTGCTGCCTACCTCGATGGTGTGGTCATTTTTTCTGGCACCTGGGAAGACCATGTGCTGCAAGTTTACGCCGTCCTCCTGACACTAGCAAAGGCTAAGCTACGTATCACTTCCCGGAAGTGTTTTTTGGATTGAATGAGGCCAAGTATTTAGGCTACCTGGTGGGAGGGGAGCTAGTGAAACCACAGTATTCAAAAATCAAAGACATCCTTGAATAGCCCCATCAGATAGTCAAGAAGCAAGTGCAAGCTTTCTTGGGATTAGCAAGTTACTACTGCCGGTTCGTACCTCGGTTTTCCTAGAGGGCCGCCCCCTTGACTGATCTGACAAAGAAGTGGGCCCCTTTTCATGTGGTGTGGAACGGGCATTCAGTGACTTAAAAATGGCCCTCACAACGGCACCTATTTTGAGAACTCCTGACTTTTCTCTTCCTTTTCTCCTCCAGACTGATGCTTTGGACACAGACCTAGGTGCCGTGCTGAGCCAAAGCATCGATGGTGTTGAGCACCCTGTGATTTACCTGAGCCGGAAACTGTTGGACTGGGAGACAGGGTATGCAGTGGTGGAACAGGAAGCCTTGGCCATCAAGTGGGTGGACCAGGCTGCCCTCCAGTGGATAGCCGTTCATAGGGAGTCGAACCTTTGGGTCACCAGGTGGTTTTTGGATCTGCAGCCTTATAAGTTCACTGTCATTTATTGTTGAGGTAACCTCCAAGTCAACACTGATGCTCTCTCGCGGGTTCACAAAGTCTCAGTTCGGGCCGCTTGACCAGATGGGTCTGGGCTGAAGGGGGGGTCATGCCACACATGAGCACATAGGGAGCAGCTTAAGGACCCAACACACACTGCGACATGTCGTGCCAGGAGACAACGGCGGGGTACTAGCCTCTCTTTCTTTATTTCCTCAAATAGAACGAAGCACTGCCGGCGTGAGTTTACCCGGACTCCTAAAGAAACCAGCCACTTCTGGTTTCCTTCCTTCATCCTGGTCCCCTCCTGATGACGTCATTTCTCCCATCCACCACCACAATTTCTTCCCAGCATCCCATCTGTTCACACCTCATAAATTGTCCGCCTGTCAAACCTTCTATGTCTGCTACGTTGTACCAGAACCTTACTGAACGTACTCTCTTTACAGTATACGGGGACGGAACCCCAAACCTTTATGCTTGTTTGTTCTTTCTTACAATATAGTGGAACCTCGGATCACGACCGTAATTCGTTCCAAAACTCTAGTCGTAACCCAATTTGGTTGTGACCTAAAGTAATTTCCCCCATAGGATTGTATGTAAATACAATGAATCTGTTCCAGACAGTACGAACTGTATGTAAATATATTTTTTTAAAGATTTTTAAGCACAAAAATAGTTAATTACACCACAGAATGCACAGTGTAATAGTAAACTAAATGTAAAAACATTGAATAACACTAAGAAAACCTTAAACAGAGAAAATTAATATTGCAAGAATTCATGCTATAGCCTTCCAAACCGCTTGCTGTAAACACTTTTTTTATTGAGTTTTAAGCACAGGGAAAAACATGAACATTTGAAAAATCCATAATTTAATAAACAACCAAGAAAAGTAACATTGCAACACTGCATGCTACGAACCGATCGCTGTAAACACTTTTTTTTAATGAGTTTTAAGCACAGGGAAAACATGAACATTTGAAAAATCCATAATTTAATAAACAACCAAGAAAAGTAACATTGCAACAATGCACGCTACGAACCGATCGCTGTAAACAGAAGTGAAGTGGAGGTTAAAATCCAATAGAAAAAAGTCTTCATCAAATACAACGAAGTTAAAACAATGCTCAAATCAATCTCTTTAAAAACAAGCCCGATGCATTCTTTAACTGCCTTCTCTGCCTTACGCGGCCAGCCTGCTCTCTCGCTCACTCTCTCTATTGCTCACTTGCTCTCGCTCTCTCTCGCTCTCTCCCTCTCTCTCACTTGATGCATAGGGAATGCACAGGGAGGGATTGAACACGTGTGGAAATCATCGGCGCATACGAACCAGAAGGGAAACTGGCTTGTTCGTCACCCGAGTGTGTGGTCGTGAACAGATGCAAAAGTTTGGAGAACGTTTTGGTCATAACCTGATTTGTACGTGGTCCGAGACGTTCGTGACCCGAGGTTACACTGTATATATAAATGTACAGATACGGATATTTACAGATTATTCATCCATCCATACATCCTCTTCCGCTTATCCGAAGTAGGGTCGCGGGGGCAACAGCTTAAGCAGAGAGGCCCAGACTTCCCTCTCCCCGGCCACTTCTTCCAGCTCTTCCGGGAGAATCCCAAGGTGTTCCCAGGCCAGCCGGGAGACATAGTCCCTCCAGCGTGTCCTGGGTCTTCCCCGGGGCCTCCTCCCGGTTGGACGTGCCCGGAACACCTCACCAGGGAGGCGTCCAGGAGGCATCCTGATCAGATGCCCGAGCCACCTCATCTGACTCCTCTCGATGCGGAGGAGCAGCGGCTCTACTCTGAGCCCCTCCCGGATGACTGAGCTTCTCACCCTATCTTTAAGGGAAAGCCCAGACACCCTGCGGAGGAAACTCATTTCAGCCGCTTGTATTCGCGATCTCGTTCTTTCGGTCACTACCCATAGCTCATGACCATAGGTGAGGGTAGGAGTGTAGATCGACTGGAAAATTGAGAGCTTTGCCTTACGGCTCAGCTCCTTTTTCACCACGACAGACCGATGCAGAGCCCACATCACTGCGGACGCCGCACCGATCCACCTGTCGATCTCACGCTCCATTCTTTCCTCACTCGTGAACAAGACCCCGAGATACTTGAACTCCTCCACTTGGGGCAGGATCTCTCCCCCAACCCTGAGAGGGCACTCCACCCTTTTCCGGCTGAGGACCATGGTCTCGGATTTGGAGGTACTGATTCTCATCCTAGCCGCTTCACACTCAGCTGCGAACCGATCCAGAGAGAACTGAAGATCACAGCCTGATGAAGCAAACAGGACAACATCATCTGCAAAAAGCAGTGACCCAATCCTGAGTCCACCAAACCGGACCCCTTCAACACCCTGGCTGCGCCTAGAAATTCTGTCCATAAAAGTTATGAACAGAATTGGTGACAAAGGGCAGCCCTGGCGGAGTCCAACTCTCACTGGAAACGGGCTCAACTTACTGCCGGCAATGCGGACCAGACTCTGACACCGGTTGTACAGGGACCAAACAGCCCTTATCAGGGGGTCCGGTACCCCATACTCCCAGAGCACCCCCCACAGGATTCCCCGAGGGACACGGTCGAACGCCTTTTCCAAGTCCACAAAGAACATGTAGACTGGTTGGGCAAACTCCCATGCACCCTCCAGGACTCTGCTAAGGGTGAAGAGCTGGTCCACTGTTCCGCGACCAGGACGAAAACCACACTGTTCCTCCTGAATCCGAGGTTCGACTATCCGACAGACCCTCCTCTCCAGAACCCCCGAATAGACTTTTCCAGGGAGGCTGAGAAGTGTGATCCCTCTGTAGTTGGAACACACCTTCCGGTCCCCCTTTTTAAAGAGGGGGACCACCACCCCGGTCTGCCAATCCAGAGGCACTGTTCCTGATGTTACAGATTATATTTACAGATAAAAGAAACACATTTTTAACAAGTTTGTATTTTTTATACTTGTTTATACTGTACTTCCTTTGCAATAGAATACCCTTATTAAAACACCTATCTTATGTCTTAAGAACTACTGACACAAAAATTATTTGCAAAATATCTCCAGGAACACCTTTAGCATTTTCTCTGTTGCATTCAATTGAAAAATGGTAACTTCCCTACATCTGCTGCTTGCTATGCTAATGTATACTGGCTGTTATTTCAGCACACACTTTCTATCACCCAAACCACAAAGAGATACAAGTATTTAGATTTTAATAGAAGACGTAATAAACTTGGGTCCACAGAAAAGTTAACATTCTCAAACTTACTTAAATCAGTTCAGTCTTGAGGTGTGTCAGATGGCTGCCATGCAGCACCAGGATCAAGGAAGGAAACAGACTTCCACACACACACAATTACGCAATGGCCTTTCTGGAATGGACCATTAACATATCCAGCATGTTTTGGACGGTGTGGTAAACAGTGTTGAACGCTTACTCAGACATATGAAGAATGTGCAGACTTCACACAGACAATGAAAGGACACAGTACTCAAAACTAGGATACTGAATCCGTGAAGCAGCAGCATATACTACTGCGCTAGCATGCTGCACACTGCCAATTGGCATTTTGCTTTTTAAAATTTGTGTAGTCATTACTTGTTTTGGTGTGTTTGAGAATCATTTAACTCAGGTATTTTATGTAGACCTGCATCTTTTGATTACAGTTTATATTCTGGAGCTTAGACATTAATACATTAAAATTACTAATGTAATAGGCATTAGTACCTTACAATACTAATATCTATACTAATGTCTGTACATTAGTATATTTCAATACTAATGTATAGACATCAGTATTGTAAGGTTAAATGAGTTAAATAAACAACTTACCTTTTATGTAAAATTGGCTATATATTTAGCTCTAAACTTAACTGTAAGTTATTGTCGGAAGAAATGGACTTATAAGGTCGGACTTTGTAGCTCTACTTAGGATCTGTATTTTGGACTCAATTTAGAACAGTAACCAAACAATCTCAACAATGTTAACAATAAAGCATTTTAATTACAGTTGAATGTAGTAGCTTTTCTACATTCTATATATTGAAAAAAAAGCTGTAATATTGAATTATATATAAGCCAAAGTGGATCTTAGTGGTTTGAATTAACTTGACTAGTGCTCAAAAATCCAAAACTGAAAAGCAGATAAACAGTGAAATGTTTGAAATGAAAGAGTGAATTAGATTTTCAGAATCCTGAAAATGAAGAAATTGTCTTAATTTTTCATTATTTTTAAGCTGGAGAAAGTAGGTATTAGAAAATTAGACAAATAACGGTTCAACGTCCCAGAAATAACATATACTCATAGCTGAACTATCTTTGCACTCAAATAAAACTTGCTTTTTTCAGAATTAGGCAAGTAATTTTGTTCATCCAGTGTTTCATCTCACTAAAGCAGACACTTTGTGAGAGATGAAGAACTATCATTAAATTTTATTGATAAATATAGCAGTCATCAGACTAAAACTAATAATAATATATTTCCAATAAACATCTCCTACTGACAAAAAGCAATAAAGAAAATGATAACTTTCCCTATCCCTTAGGGAAACAATATAAAAAACTTCAAAACAAATAAGGTAGGATTGTTGAGGAAATACTATTAAGAATTAAGAATTGTCCATAGTCACACAGTAAGGCAGAGGTAGGGTCTGAACTAATGAATAGCCTACAGATAAACAAGAAGTTGAAGGGGTGGCAGTAAATATGTCAACCTGCGTACTCATGAGTAAAGCATGACAGTATCTCATATAGTACATTTTGGTGTAGATTTTAATAAAGATAAACACTCGATGGTCTGGTAACATTAAGTAATGCATAATATGTTGCAGACAATAGCAGATCGCCAGAAAATGTTATCAATTGTGTAATGATTTCACAAAAAATCAGTGAATTCACTGTCTCAATACAGTTTCAAGTACTATATACAGTATATGTTTGCTAAAAATCTGTAATCCTAATCAAAACATTTATTAATTTTCAAAACCTGCTTATTTTAGCACATAACTATGGGGAGCTACATTTTAAGAAAAAACTGGAGCATCTGGAGAAAACACACAGATACAAGGGCAGAATATCTAAATAATTTCTACAGATTTTCCTGATATAGTAAAATACACTTTTATACCTATTAAAAGTATAATGTGTGAAAATCTAATATACAGTGCATCCTGAAAGTATTCACAGCGCATCACTTTTTCCACATTTTGTTATGTTACAGCCTTATTCCAAATTAAAGGATTAAATTCATTTTTTTCCTCAGAATTCTACACACAACACCCCATAATGACAACGTGAAAAACGTTTACTTGAGGTTTTTGCAAATTTATTAAAAATAAAAAAAACTGAGAAATCACATGTACATAAGTATTCACAGCCTTTGCTATGAAGCTCAAAATTGAGCTCAGGTACATCCTGTTTTCCCTGATCATCCTTGAGATGTTTCTGCAGCTTAATTGGAGTCCACCTGTGGTAAATTCAGTTGATTGGACATGATTTGGAAAGGCACACACCTGTCTATATAAGGTCCCACATTTGACAGTTCATGTCAGAGCACAAACCAAGCATAAAGTCAAAGGAATTGTCTGTAGACCTCCGAGACAGGATTGTCTCGAGACACAAATCTGGGGAAGGTTACAGAACAATTTCTGCTGCTTTGAAGGTCCCAGTGAGCACAGTGGCCTCCATCATCAGTAAGTGGAAGAAGTTCGAAACCACCAGGACTCTTCCTAGAGCTGGCCGGCCATCTAAATTGAGCGATCGGGGGAGAAGGGCCTTAGTCAGGGAGGTGACCAAGAACCCGATGGTCACTTTGTCAGAGCTCCAGAGGTCCTCTGTGGAGAGAGGAGAACCTTCCAGAAGGACAACCATCTCTGCAGCAATCCACCAATCAGGCCTGTATGGTAGAGATGTTTTTCAGCGGCAGGAACTGGGAGACTAGTCAGGATAAAGGGAAAGATGACTGCAGTAATGTACAGACACATCCTGGATGAAAACCTGCTCCAGAGCGCTCTTGACCTCAGACTGGGGTGACGGTTCACCTTTCAGCAGGACAACGACCCTAAGCATACAGCCAAGATATCAAAGGAGTGGCTTGAGGACAACTCTGTGAATGTCCTTGAGTATCCCAGCCAGAGCCCAGACTTGAATCCGATTGAACATCTCTGGAGAGATCTTAAAGTGGCTGCGCACCAACGCTTCCCATCCAACCTGATGGAGCTTGAGAGGTGCTGCAAAGAGGAATGGGCGAAACTGGCCAAGGATAGGTGTGCCAAGCTTGTGGCATCATATTCAAAAAGACTTGAGGCTGTAATTGCTGCCAAATATGCATCAACAAAGTATTGAGCAAAGGCTGTGAATACTTATATACATGTGATTTCTCAGTTTTTTTTATTTTTAATAAATTTGTAAAAACCTCAAGTAAACTTTTTTCACGTTGTCATTATGGATTGTTGTGTGTAGAATTCTGAGGAAAAAAATGAATTTAATCCATTTTGGAATAAGGCTGTAACATAACAAAATGTGGAAAAAGTGATGTGCTGTGAATACTTTCCGGATGCACTGTAGGATATTTAACATGTCTTTTTAACATGATATTTTACATGTCACACCTGCCTTACTATTTATACAATGTAATTGATGAAACAATAAAAAGTAACATTTGTTTTAATAAAATAACATTTTTATGTTCATTTGTGCCATGTCCAAGACTGCTTTTGCTTTGTATCCAGTGCCTCTGGGATACACTCTGGCCTCCTCTGACTCTGAAGTACTAAGCTTGGGAATTACTGACTGATAGAGAATGAATGACTCATATATTTCCCCTAATGCAAATATACAGTAATAAAGGATATACAGTATATACCCTGTACATATTAATTCCCCAATCTATTTCAAAGCAGACAGCAAATCCTACATAATGTCTTTTTTACATTTGTGAAATTTGTAAACTTACCTGCTGTACAGAAATAGGGTAATGTGGGGGATCAGACTATGCCAGCAGCATCTGGAGCAAGGGAGGAGCCATTAGAGCATAGTTTGTTATAGCATACTGTATATAAATGTCAATAGGTGTGCTTGTGATGTTTCTTCACCTAAACATATGATTGCCAAGATGTGAGCAAGACAATGATGAGGCACACAGATCAATTCTCTTCATTTTATTTTGCTTTAAAGGATTAAGCAAACTGCAAAACACCATAGTAAACACATACAGGTCAGCCAAAATGTCAGCATTGCTTGTAACATTCTGCATCCATGTCTACCCTGCACTGTCTCTTATTCCACCAAATGCATATAGTTAGGTTACATCAAGATTCTAAATTGGGCCTGTGTGCATGAGAGGGGGTGTATGAAGGAACCCTGCATTAGCATCAAGGCCACTGACAAACACCACAACAAGCTAGACATTGAGTTTGAATAAGCAGGTTTGAAAATGTGATGATGTTATCACAGGTACCTGGTAGCATGGATCGTTGACTAGCTTAAACACAGACCTCAGTATATGCGTCTCGGGAACTGCAGGTCTCACATTGTGGTCAACAACACAGGAGCGCCGCAGGGGACTGTACTTTCTCCGGTCCTGTTCAGCCTGTATACATCGGACTTCCAATACAACTCGGAGTCCTGCCACGTGCAAAAGTTTGCATACGACACTGCTATTATGGGCTGCATCAGGAGTGGGCAGGAGGAAGAGTATAGGAAACTAATCAAGAACTTTGTTAAATGGTGCGACTCAAACCACCTACAACTAAACACCAGCAAAACCAAACAGCTGGTGGTGTATTTTAGGAGGCCCAGGCCCCTCATGGACCCCATGATCATCAGAGGAGACTGTGTGCAGAGGGTGCAGACCTATAAATACTTGGGAGTGCAGCTGGATGATAAATTGGACTGGACTGCCAATATTGATGCTTTGTGTAAGAAAAGACAGAGCCGACTATACTTCCTTAGAAGGCTGGCGTCGTTCAACATCTGCAATAAGATGCTGCAGATGTTATATCAGACGGTTGTGGCGAGCGCCCTCTTCTACACAGTGGTGTGCTGGGGAGGCAGAATAAAGAAGAGGGATGCCTCACGCCTGGACAAACTGGTGAGGAAGGCAGGCTCTATTGTAGACACGGAGCTGGACAGTTTGACATCCATGGCAGAGTGACGGGCACTGAGCAGGCTCCTGTCAATAATGGAAAATCCACTGCATCCACTGAACAGGATCATCTCCAGACAGAGCAGCAGACTGCTATCACTGTCCTGCTCCACCAACAGACTGAGGAGATCGTTCCTCCCCCAGACTATGCGACTCTTCAATTCCACCCGGAGGGTAAACGTTAATATTATACAAAATTGTCTGTTTGTTATACCTTCATTGTTATCACACTTTAATTTAATATTGTTCTTTATCAGTATGCTGCTGCTGGAGTATGTGAATGTCCCCTTGGGATTGATAAAGTATCTATCTATCTATCTATCAGGTAGGACAAGCTGGTTAAGAACAGTCTATCTCTGTTCTGAAATAGTAGGAGAAGGCAAGACAGAAAACAAGGGTGACAGCAGGAGTCGGGGATGTCAAATTAAAAAAAAAGCAGAAAATAATTCTAAAACTGAATGTACAATAATTGTCTCAGTTATTATGAAAAATTTAAAAAATTTTCATACCCACAAATGAACATTTTTAAAACCTTCCTGTAAATCCTAAATCATTTTTAAAGTGCATGTATGAATGAATGCATTATCTCCACACAGAGTATGCCCTCAAAGTTTGGAGTAAAAAAAATATATAATTCCACTTGAGTAGGCGGAGATACTCCCAGCCTGGCTATAAATTCTACCCATTGCAATTAATCCAAGGACAAAAAGAACTTGCACATCCGCTGGAATAACATGATTGTACATAGTACAACTAGCTTCAAGGGACGGAATGAACTTACAGAGATCCATAAGGATGATTCTTGAGAGTTTGAGTGAAAAAGTCTAACCAATCACTGAAAAACAAGATTTTCTGTATAACACTGATGGCAAAGTGAGCCAGTGTAAAGCCAGTGCAGCCACGGCTTCATTTGTTGTGATGCCAGTGTTTTACCTTCAGCTTTAGTAGAGGAAACCTAAACAAAAAATGCATTTATTCCTGCTGTTAAACCTGCAAAGATGACATTTGCAATTAAGTCTGCTAAAAGCAAAAAGGTACCCTAGCAGTCAGTATGATTGCCGTCTGTCATAGCAAATCCACGACAAAAAAAAAAAAGAAAAAAAAAGAAATGGCCCATACAGTGGTACTATGTAAATTTTATTTTAGTGAACAATTCCTACCAGAGTTATTGATGAACATTGATAAAACTGTCTTTGAAGGGTATGGACCAAAAAACTATAGGCCTGCAGTCTGTAACAAGGCAAGCACGATACAAAATATTTGAAATGGGTGAAGTAATTTTTTTTGGAAGGTATCGTTGAAGATAGCTGCCCGGGCTCAGCACATCCGGGAGCTCCACACTACACAACTCAAAAAACATATCATTTTTCGATGATAATTGACGTTTTTAAGATGTGATAATCAGTTTCCATTTTCCATACTGATAACAATGCTACAATACCGTCGTGTTTACCAGCGTAGACTCAGAATCCAAACTTAACTGCTAATTTTTGACCCCATCACCAAATTTCTATCTATATGGAAAAAAAATACAAAGTACTGTACCATGAAATAGATAGATAGATAGATAGATAGATACTTTATTAATCCCAAGGGGAAATTCACATAATCCAGCAGCAGTATACGGATAAAAAAAAAAAAATTTAATTAAAGAGTAATAAAAATGCATGTAAAAACAGACAATAACTTTGAATAATGTTAGCGTTTACCCCGCCGGGTGGAATTGAAGAGTCGCATAGTGTGGGGGAGGAACGATCTCTTCAGTCTGTCAGTGGAGCAGGACAGTGACAGCAGTCTGTCACTGAAGCTACTCCTCTGCCTGGAGATGACACTGTTCAGTGGATGCAGTGGATTCTCCATGATTGACAGGAGCTTGCTTAGCGCCCGTCGCTCTGTCACAGATGTTAAACTGTCCAGCTTCATTCCTACAATAGAGCCTGCCTTCCTAACAAGTTTGTCCAGGTGTGAGGCATCCTTCATCTTTATGCTGCCTCCCCAGCACACCACTGCGTAGAAGAGGGCACTCACCAAAACCGTTTGGTAGAACATCTGCAACATCTTATTGCAGATGTTGAAGGACGCCAGCCTTCTAAGGAAGTATAGTAGGCTCTGACCTTTCTTACACAGTGCATCAGTATTGGCAGTCCAGTCCAATTTATCATCCAGCTGCACTCCCAAGTATTTATAGGTTTGCACCCTCTGCACACAGTCTCCTCTGATGATCATGGGGTCCATGAGGGGCCTGAGCCTCCTAAAATCCACTACAAGTTCCTTGGTCTTGCTGGTGTTCAGGTGTAAATGGTTTGAGTCACACCATTTAACAAAGTCTTTGATTAGCTTCCTATACTCCTCCTCCTGCAGCCCACAATAGCAGTGTCATCAGCGAACTTTTGCACGTGGCAGGACTCCGAGTCGTATTGGAAGTCTGATGTATATAGGCTGAACAGGACCGGAGAAAGTACAGTCCCTTGCGGTGCTCCTGTGTTGCTGACCACAATGTCAGACCTACAGTTCCCTAGACGCACATACTGAGGTCTGTCTGTAAGATAGTCCACGATCCATGCCACCAGGTGTGAATCTACTCCCATCTCTGTCAGCTTTTCCCTAAGGAGCAGAGGTTGGATGGTGTTGAAGGCGCTAGAGAAGTCCAAAAACATAATTCTTACAGCACCACTGCCTCTGTCCAAGTGGGAGGGGGATCGGTGTAGCATATAGATGATGGCATCCTCCGCTCCCACCTTCTCCTGGTATGCAAACTGCAGAGGATCGAGGGCGTGGCGGACCTGTGGCCTCAGATGGTGAAGCAGCAGCCGCTTACAGTAGAAAATAAACGGGCGTTAAAATGCACATGTACCCAAGATGATCATTGCCATTGTAAAGCACAACCGGTACGTTGTATTTTCTTATCATAATTACGCCTTTTTGGCATGAATACCTGTCTTTGTATAATATTTTAAATGATGCAAACTCTACCTCTGCCAATTAAAATTAAAAATACAGAAGTGCTTCAATACCCGTGAAACAGTATAAAGAGCTACTGTTAACACTATTCACTACAATTTAAAGTAGTTCTGCTTCTGTCGAAACGTGGAATGCCAACATCTGGCTGCCATTTGAGAAGAGGGAAAGCTGCGCTCCCCTTCCCTCCCGCCGTATTCGTCACACACTAACTGCGTTCAAAGCCACCGTCGCTCTCCATTGCATAACCCATCGACGAGAATGAGAAGGCGGGAGGCGCTCAGATATGAGGTTGGCTTTCAACATGCCTGAAAATAATTGTGTCACAGGGAGGAATGTTTTGATTTGGCATCCAAAAGCAGATTCTTTGAGATAATTGAGAACAAACTGAACGCATATCTGTGCGTAAATATGTGCACAGACATATAAAGGGTTAATAGGCCAGTGATACGCACTTCCCAAAGCATGAAACACTGAAGTGCTATTGAAATACAACTTATTGTTTAACCCCACAGATGCCATTCGTCAATACGGATGTGTCGAGCTCAACATAAATAAAACAAAAGAAAAACTTTATCGCATCTGTTTTAACACCGAAAAAGTGCATGAATGAGCTAAAACGAGCAGGCATCGGGACAGCTGTTGGAAGGGAAGGTTGGCTGATTGGGGTCCTGAGGGCATAGCCGCTTTCAGCTGAATCTGTAGTATACAGGAAGGGTTGTGTGTTGTAGGACAGAAATAAAATGCACGCGCAAAATGTTCGGCAATTCAGAGTAGTAAACTGAGAAGTCACATCTTTGTTGTGCGGATGAATCAGAATATTACGAGAAGGTCTGAAAAGAATATTGCAACGTTTACTTCGGTTCTGGTGTTATCTGGAGAATCGATTCGCAAAGGCCGACAAGCGTAAACATCCACTATATATACACAGCTGTGTATTTAGAGGCACTCTTCCTGAAAATGTCCATATTTTAACGTGAAGGCATCACTTGATATGTATTCAGTACTTAAACGAACTATGCATGCGTATGGCTATCTAGGAAAAAGAGTCTCACGTGTATAAGTGAAGCACATGCAGTCGTTGGCGTTAGTGTTTATTTGCCATTTTAAAAGAAAATATGGACATCTGAAGGAGCACGCCTGCAGCTCCAGTTCAGGGGGATCACAGCAAACGGCTGTAGACATCCATGCTGAAATCTCTGTGTGGCATTTAGTTGTGAAGATTGGAACAGCCCCAGTCTGAACTTTTCCTTCTGGTTTTGAGGAGCAGCCATGAAATCACGTGACACAACTGAATAAACGGCCCCAATGGTTAGTACATCAAAGATATTAATTCTTTGTATCATACCGTTTACTCTTTTTGCAATTCAAGTGGGAGAGGCACACCAAAGGGTACAAATAGACTGTCTCTTGGCTTGAAATATGTGGTATACATTTATGTGAAGTTCACGTGCAGCGAAAAGTACCCTTTTTGACTGAATGCTTTTATTGTGAATCGTAAATGTATTTTTTTCTTTTCTGTACATTATGACAGCGATTAAATAGGAACTAATTTACAGTCTCTCAATGTGCTGTCAACGTATTTTCTTTTGTCACAATTATAATTTCTGAGTTTAGGAGACTTTTCTGATTTATTCATTTGCCATTATTATTTTAAGTTGTGTATGTGCTGTGGAATTTCATCCTCCAAAACCGATGTAATAGATTCACCATGCATTTTCTGAACAAAACAGTTTGTTAGTGATGAAGTCTAATACAGCAACGTGGAATGCATTGTTTTTAATATTCAAGAGCCAAGTTAACTGTAATCTAGTTGCCCACATTTTATTTGATGCTACAACCCCATTTCCAAAAAAAGTTGAGACACAGTGTAAAATGTAAATAAAAACAATGGTGCAAATCATGTAAACCTTATGCAATATTTTCAATTAAGCAAAGACTACATATCAAATGCTGAAACCTGAGAATTTTTGTTTTTTTGAAAAATTTGATCATTTTGAAATTGATGCCATCAGCAAGTTTCAAAACATTTGGTACAGGGCATTTTTACTGTTGTGTTACATCTCCTCTTTTCATTGCACTCATTGTGAATGTTTGTGAACTGAGGAAACTAATTGCTATAGTTTTGAAAGTGAAAAGTTGTCCCATTCTGCCTAATGCAGGATTTCAGCCACTCAACAGCTCAGGGTCTCCTTGGTTGTATTTTTTGTTTAATATTATGCCAAATCTTTTCAATAGGTGACAGGGCTGGACTGCAGGCAGGCCGGTTTAGCACCCAGACACACTTACTACAGAGCTATGCTGTTGTAATATGTGCAGAATGGAGTTTGTCATTGTCTAGCTGAAATAAGCAAGGCCTTCCATTAAAAAGATGTCATCTGGATGGCAGAATATGTTGCTGCAAAGCCAGTATATATTGTTCAGCATTAAGCAAGCTACCCATGCCATGTCTACTAATGCACCTCCATGCCATCATTGATGCTGTTTTTTTAACCTGTGCGCTGATAACTTGCTGGTTGGTCCCTCTCTTCTTTTGCCTGGAGGATGTGGCATCCATGATTTCCAAAAATAAATTCAGATTTGATTTGTCAGACTGCAGGACAGTATTCATCTTCGGCTCAATCTATCTTAAATTAACTTCAGCCCAGAGAAGGTAGCAGTGTTTCTGGGTCATGTTTACATATGGTTTCTTCTTTGCATGGCAGAATTTTAACTTGAAATTGTCGATGCACCAACAAACCATTTGTAGAAAATGTTTTTTGAAAGTGTTCCTGATTCCATTGCAGTGATTTCCACCAAAGAATCATGTCTGTTACCAGAAGATCATGGCCATCCAATATTGGTTTTCGGTATTGTCCCTTGCATGCAGAGGTTTCTCTGGATTCCCTGAATCTTTTAAAGGAATTATGCACCATAGATGACGAAATCCTCAAAATCTTTGCAATTTTACGTTAAGGAACATTATTCTTAAATTGTTGCACTATTTGTCTGCAGTCATTCTTAGTGCCGAACCCCTCACTGTCTTTACTTCTGGATGCACTTTTTATACCTAATCATGTTACTGACCTGTTGCCAATTAAACTAATTAGTAGTGAGTTGTTCTACCAGGTGCTTTTTTAGCATTACACAAATTTACCAGTCTGTTGTTCCCCAGTCATAACTTTTTTGAAACTTGTTGCTTTTGTGAAATTAAAAATGAGCATATACTTTTCATAAAACAAGAAAAAAATCTCAATTTCAACATTTAATATATTCTTTGTTCAGTTTTCAATTAAATATGGGTTTACATGATTTGAAAATCATTGTATTCTGCTTTTATTTACATTTTACAAAGTGTCCCAAATTTTTTGGAAATCTGGTTGCATCGGAGGTAAAAGTTACATTTATCAAAAAGTGCTGTAATGCAGAGTCATGCATGTGAGAGATGAATATCTACATTTTTAATAAACCTGTTGCAATTCTGTTTTTTAATGTGCATCATTGAAGTAGTTTCTGATAAGGATATGCTCAAATATGCTGTGAAATGAACTGGTGATTCTTAAAATTAACCATGTGTGCGTCTGCATGTTAGAACTAGTTTGTGTGTGGAGGAAGGTATCATGATTAGTTTACCTTTTACTTTGTACAACTCCTGAGTGTGAATGATAGTGTGGATTTAAGTTTCCTGTTTAGGATTATTACATTTAAATTAAAATAATATTGTACATGGAGCTTGCAGCTTTAGAACCAAAAAAATAATTAGGTTACTAGAAATGTACATATTTCAATCCAGGAATTAGTTCTGTCATGTTGCTTGTCAAATGCTGCTCTTCAGGTGTGAATCATCAACTTTTAGGTTACTAAGATACAAAGAACCTTTCTTTTTTCAATTTCAAGTCAGTTCAATTTAAAAGCATATACTGTATATATATATATACAGTAATCCCTCGCTATATCGCGCTTCGACTTTCGCGGCTTCACTCTATCGCGGATTTTATATGAAAGCATAACTAAATATATAACGTGGATTTTTCGCTGCTTCGCGGGTTCTGCGGACAATGTGTCTTTTTACTTCCTGTATATGCTTCCTCAGTTGGTTTGCCCAGTTGATTTCATACAAGGGACGCTATTGGCAGATGGCTGAGAAGCTAACCAATCAGAGCACGCAGTTAAGTTCTCCTGACTGAGAAGCTAACCAATCAGAGCACGCAGTTGAGCTCCTGCGTGCTGAATGCAGTGTTAACCAGGAAGTCTCATCTCGCTCATTCAGCCTCAACGTGCTTCGCTGTGTAAAGAGTTGTGCTCTTTAGTGTTTATCTTTTTGCATAGTCAAGCCCTTCATTATGGCTCCAAAACAATCTGCTACTGCTTCAGGGGCTGTGCCCAAGCGCAAGAAGAAGATGTTAACGATTGCCGAAAAGGTAAACGTTTTGGATTTGTTGAAGGCTACGATTCTTTTTATTTAAAAAGTAGGAAAGGAATATAAGATCTACGGCTGCAGTGTCCTTTTAACCAGGGTGCAAAACGAGTTGTAAGTGGATGTAATAAGGCAGTAGTCTGGATGGAATCTGCTTTAGGGATTTGGATTGAAGACTGCCAGAAGAAGAACAACGGCAGTGCTACACAATCGCCTGAAGTGGCTCCTTTACAAGGGCTATAACGCTCTCCTTTGTTGTGCAGTAAAATTAAACTCATTGTTATCGGACAAGTCATCGTGTCATTGTTGGTGAGTAACCATAATTAATTTTCTTCTTACAGTGCTTAGTACATGTATGTACGTTTAGTGTCACTGTACACATATTTACTGTATACTATTTTTCTTGCAATGTACGTATTTATTGCTGGTGACCTGTCTATCGTAATGGCTGTAACATATGTGATATCGGAGACACTCAATATCTTTAAAATAATATTTAGGTTTTACTGTATATAAACAGTGTGTGTTTATATACATAATTTCAATGAATCTTACCTAATATCTAAGAGAATACAAAGGGATTATGCTGTATAACTCTGCGGGGAATATTTGTAAACAGTGCGGGAGAGTTTATAAGGGCTTAAAATATATAAAAATAACCATACAAACATATGGTTTCTACTTCGCGGATTTTCACCTATCGCGGGGGGGTCTGGAACGCAACCCCCGCGATCGAGGAGGGATTACTGTATATATATATATATATATATATATATACACACACACAAACACACTAGGGGGTTGCCCCCTGCTCACTTCACTCGCCACCCACTTGATGTAAGTCGGGGTCTGATTTTATGATTGATTTTTTGAGTTTCAAGACTTATACGTGAATATATAAGGTAGTTGCAAAAACCAAGTGTAATGTAGCCAGAAGAAGGAACAAAAAACATTTTTTTCAGAAATAGAAAATATCTAATCTTAAATACTAACAATTACAGTCAGTCCCCGGGTTACGTACGAGATAATAATAAATGCTATTGTTGACCGACTGTAACCAAGTGCTCTGCCAATGAATGATGGAGTTTCTCCTCTCTCTGACCTTTTTTATTATTTCTACTTTATTTTCAATGGTTATGTTTTTTCTCTTCTTTACTGTATCACCAGCACTTGCATCAGATTTGTGTTTCAGAGACATTGTTGAAGGGTGAAGACAAAAGATTAAGATGAGCTCTTCTGCACAGCACTGCACATGCTATCACAGCAGGAAGGCACCAGTCGTCAACACGTCTGATGTACTGACCAGAGACAACTTCCTGCTATGTGCGTAACAGTACAAGCAGGCTTGCTATTGAGAATGAATGGGGCATCGACAGGCGGTTCATCACCAGCCCACCTCACAGTCACCTCCACTACAGTGTGCTGCCTGCAGCGTCCGCCCACCGAGAACGAACATGGTGCGGCCAAAGGCGGGTAGTGAATCGCCCCCATTAAATAGGCAGCCATCCGATGCACACTCCAATGCTACCCCCTGCCGCCCCGTTCACCCTCAGTGGACTCCGTTCAGCCACAACCAGGTCACTGCTTGCAGCATTACCAGCCGCCCACTGAGAACGAACGGGGCAGCCGTGTGTGGTGGGCGGGCAGTCAAACCGCTTGCCGTCGGGACCCGCCTGAGGGACACTACACTGTGTAAGCAGCGAAATCGCCCCCCTCCAGCATCTGTCCAGCCACCGCTTGCAGCATTACCAACCGCCCACCGAGAACGAACGGGACAGCCGTGTGTGGTGGGCGGGCAGTGAAACCGCTTGCCGCCGGGAGCCGCACGAGGGACACTACACTACACTGCACGAGCAGCAAAATTTCCCCCCTCCAGCTTTCGTCCAGCCACTGTTTGCAGCGTCCCCAGGCCGAAGATGACTGGGCGACAGTTACTGAGGCGCATGCGTCACAGCTGCGGCCCCGTTCGTATGTCGTTGGTCGGATGTCCGTAACCTGGGCACTACCTGTATTTGTTATTTAGTTAAAAACTCCATAATAACAGAGTATTGAGTATTGTTTATTCTTGTATAATATGGAGAGTTACTCAGTTATGTCATGGGTGGCACAATGTATGTTAAATTTGAATTTCAGACCCAGTGTGAGTGTGTGTCTGCATGAATGAGCTCTGTGATGGACTGGCAGCACATCTAGGGTTTCCTAGATAAGCTCTGTCCCTTTAGAACCCTAATGGGGATTAAACCAGTTTTCAGTAAGTCATCAATTGCACCAGTTATTTCTGTTTTCGGAAACTTTCTGTGCTACTTCAGACACACTATTCAACATGGCTGTGTCCTTTGAGTAAGTGCCAAGTCAAAACTCCCAGAGTAGTTTTGTAAAATTCTGAATCAATTATGTATTTATTCTATTTACACATGCAGACTAACACATTTGAGGGCTACGTGATCTTGGTATATTCTAGGTCCATATCTAGTATAATTGGTGGAAGTTTAACAGGTTGCTTTATGTTTGAGTAAAGACTCCAGATTGTTGGGTCACACATGCAAAATATTATGAAAACTATAAGCAATACACAGTAACCGTGATGTGAGTGTGACAGTCTGTATTAGAGAGTAGACTGAACATTTAATGCAGTTTTTTTGTAAAAAGTTAGGTCTTTTTGAAAAGTGTCTGAAATTCAACAAATTGATTATGCTCTGCTTCAGAATTCATACCATGTTATCTTACCAGTGTAGAGTCAATCTCTACAGCAAACGTAAGTTATATCAGACTTATTGCACACTGTATAGTAAACTCTGTTAACCTCCTTTTGGTCTGCCTTGTGGTTTCGGTGTGCCTGAGCTATAACTTCCATATTTTATAACATTATTTAGCTAGACATTTTAATGTGCATGATTTTAAAATTTTGATTTTTTGAGTTTTCTATGTTATCTTCATACATGTCTAAGTGTGCTTCTTAAACTGGCTGTTTGTGGGTCACTGGATAATAATAATTATTGGAGTCCTTAGATGCCTCCTTGGTTAGGGCCGAAAAACTCATCAATGTCCTTGATGATAATTGATGATGAAAATAGTTGCCAAAATATTTTATCAGTTAGTTTTCCTAATAACATTTATTTCTATAGCACATTTTCATACAAAAGATGTAGGTCAAAGTGCTTTACAAAATGTCAAAAAAGTAGTTACATGCAAAAAAAAAAATTAAAAATATATAAGAATAATAATGAATAAATACTGTACAAAAATAATGTCCTCTTACATAAGAAATATGTACAATTAGGAGAAATAGAATCCTTAAATATAGAATTGTTTTTTGAAGTCTGAAAATGATGGTCAGTTGGCCAAAGTGGACTGTAAAAAACAGTAAAAAAAATAAAATAAATAAATATCTGCTGGAGTTCCAGGCAAAAAGACTTCCTAGCCTCCACTCTACATTCTGCTTAGTATAAAAGTAGTTCTTTATTGTTTTTGTAAAAATCATGTAGCCATTGTTGTCAGTGCCCTTTGTGAATCCAAAAACAAGCATGGAGTCAATGGGTTAGTTGTAGTATACATAGATAGCACTGCACTAGCTATGGATTAAGACCACAGCACAGGTCTAAGTACTGTCTTGGTGAACAGCGGAACAAGATCAGTACCAATCCTCAATTGATCTGCAGCTAGTCTTATTTTTTACCTTGTTTTGGTTAGCTGACCATCTGAATGTCCATTAACAGAATCATGTGGAAAATTAATGTCTCATCCTATCTCAATTAATGACATGCCACCTTTCACTCAGTTTAATGAGACATAGAACAGGGAAAAAGTATGTTCTCATGTAAACTTGATAAAAAAAATAATTGCAATGTAATAATTACAGCAAAAATAACTAATTATTAAGCTTTTTTTATTATAAACTGTAATGTAGGAAAAGGCCCAGAAATTCCTATATGGAAAGTAATGACAACATGAGGTACCCATTAGTAAAATCATATCTGATACATAATGTCTATCTGTGACTAATTTTCCAATTACTGTATATATAAAATCCAATGTCTGTCCATTTTTCACAAGAGCACTAATTAATGGATTTAGATTTTTTTTTTCTGCTTTAACATTCCAGTTGATTTTGCGACTTCTGTCATTGTACTAAGTATCATAGTTCGTAATGTACTGTGTTCATTACACCTGCTCACAAGGTGTAAGTTAGTATGCAGGTTTCCTCCGCTTCTCAGTCTCCAAGAAGCACACTGTAACTGTACTTAGTCTTGGTCTGCTGCTAGTCTGTGGCACTGGGGCACAATGAAACAGCTCTAAATCCAAATTTTATTCTTACTATCTTTAATATATAATATATTTAATATATTATTTCATATATAATAAGACCCTGTGTCTTCTGAGATTGTGCTACTTAGCACTGTACGTTCAGCTTATCAACATTAATTTAGTGATTTTGAAATACTGACATAGCTTGTTTTGGTTAGGAGAAAAAACAATTACTTTGAACTACGTATTAATGCTATAGATTGTTAATTAGTGTTAGCAGTCTTTTAACATCTAAAACAGTTTATCCACAGTTGGATATTTGCCAATTTAAGACTTGCTGTTATATTTCAAATGCATATTGCCCATGTATGACAAAGTCTACCATAAAAAGAATCATGACCCTGGAAAGAGCATGGTTTAATTAATAAATGTCCAAAAATATAAAGTTGGTACTTTGAGATAGGGATTTCAAAAGAACTGATTCTTTAGGTACTAGGTGATACCAATGTTTCAAATCCATGTTCTAGCTTTTTTCACTATCAGTAGTGCTGAATAATTATCAGTGCTGTACTCATGCATGACTGCATGTAGGTGGATTACTCCAGAAGGCAAAGTAATACATTAGAAAAATGTGAGCAAAGAACTGCACATAAATGGCTCATGGTAGTGATGATACAGAGTTGTATCACCTTATATCAAAAAGAAAAAACAAAGTCACATCTAAAAATACTTTGTCTTCAAGGAAGGAAAATTTTAGCACATAACTGTGGGAATTGGGCTTTTTATTTTTTAGAGAAAGTCAAAACACAAACACAGGCATTTGTTATTACCACTTTTATCTCATTATGGAGTCAATTCAGATAAAGCTACATGCGTGCTTTGTGAGCGCAGTAATGTAACTGATTAGTTGTGTGTTTTAAATGTTCAACTTGTAATGTCATGAAGTTGTAAGAGGAGACAAAATCATGGTGTGCCAAATTGCTTTTTAATACCTTATCCTACACAGACGATAGAAAGGAATGGAGGCTTTGCATTCATTCTCTGATTACATAGAGGACGTCCACAGATGTACGTTTATGTATCCATCCATTTTCTAACTCGTTTATACAGTTCAGGCACATACCATAAACTTTGCAGACTGGCAGTGATAACAACAGCTGTAGCAAGTAAAAGTGAAGATACGTTTCAGATGAAGTGACTATTTGGCTTGTCTACACTAGTGATGAAATTAACTGCTCCAGTTGTTATTACCAAAATAAAATTTATTTAGTGCTTTGAAGCATAAACCACTGTAGTTCTGGTGATTAGCAGGATAGACAAAACGACATACCTCATTGCTAAATTATGGATGTACAAATGCTAAATTTGTGTCATTTGTTTGTGTTTTGAAGTCAAACTAATGTCCATTTGTGCAATCCCTAAAATGTGACAAACGTAGTGAAAGCACATCATGTATATGAAACGTATTTTGGCAAGTATAACACTATCTACTAGTTGAACTGCATTTCTGGACTACCTTACATGCTAAGCAAGAACAAAATCTGATACTTTGAAAACAGTATCACAAAGGGTATTTTACAGGAGTTCTGAAACAATGGATTAATGTAAAACTGAATAGATTGATTTCATGCAGGCAATTAAAGTTTGGGTATATATAAAAAAATCAGGGACCAATATGGAAAATTAAGTCTCCAGGATTTCGTGACATTTGTGTTCTGTTCTGTGTATTGTATTATTTACCTCCATTTTTTTTTTTTTTTAAACACCCACTGCACGCCCAACCTACTTAGAAAGGGGTCTGTCAAGATTTCTTCCATTGTTTTCTCTACAAGGTTTTTTTTTTTTTTTCTTGTCTTAGTGAGTTAAGGCTGGAGGGCTGTCATAAGACAGGGCCTGTTAAAGCTGATTGCTGCACTCGTGTGATATTTGGGCTATGTAAAAATATATGTAATGTATTTAAAAATGTATATTAATACGGCTCACCTATTCCTCATTAAGTAAGTTTTTAACCAGCTAATGATACAAATATGAATTTTACAATAGAAAATGTTATAAACCTAATAGAGTGATTAACTGGGAAACCAGATTTTAAAAGCATGATGTTAGAAAAGCAGATTTAAAGAGTTTGTTTAATTTGAAAAAATTCAGATTTATCTTGGAATCCACTAATTCAACTATGTAGATATAATGATGCTTGAATTTTTCCATTTAATAAGTGGTGTTTTCAGAGAGAAAATGTCAGCTAATAAATTTAGAATGTGAGCATGGTAAAATAAATCAGGTATGCTGTGATGATTTCATCCTTCATAAACCCTATGCTGAAATCCCCTCAAGATTATAAAATTTCCCCCATTTCTTGTTACACCGGGGGGGAATCCCCTTATCTATGACGCATTAAAATTCAAGCCCTGCATTACATTTTAATGTTTATGAATGCCAGCTATGTATAATGGATAACTATGTGATGGGTGTTTCAATATTTTAAAATTGCAGTTACTACTGTGGCAGTGTGGCATAGTTTTTGGGAGGCAGTAGTGCAATGGATAAGGCTTTGGATGTCAAACCCTGAAGTTGTGGGTTTAAATCTGACATTTTGTGATATTGGTGGGTGAAAAAATCGAATCATTTACAAATCGTGATTCTGAACTCTGGCAATTATAGGATTACAGGCTGATTTAAAAAAAATCAATTTTTAATTAAAAAAAATGCTGACATTCCAATTAACAAAATATAACCATGTGCCACCATACATAAAATCTTACTGTATAATTAATTATTATAGACCATTGTAGCTAAAACAGTGGGTTGTGGCCCAAGGTTGTGAATTACAGTTGTATGGAATGAGAAAAGTTTGCTAATGTATTGCAGTGGGGAAAGCTTGCAATTGGAAAACAAACCTCCCAGGACATCAGTAGTTGGTGGTTCTCCAGGTGGGATTCCTCCCGACTATACAGTGATCAGCAGTGAATCTCCAGGGGGGACCTAAAAGGGGATGATCGGCAGCAATTTTCCAAGGGAAAGGGAAGGACCGGTTGAAGTTCTGCAGCGATTATTGTTTGCGAAGACACAAAATAGGTACAGTTGAGTTGCGAATAGAAAATGTTCAAGAGCCAATGTTATAGAAAGTTAAATATGATTTGCATGCATTCTGAGTATTTGTTGTTGCCATGATAACAGTTTACTGATGTAGTTATTGTAATTAGAATGCATAGTACATACAATTACTTATGCTGCTGCAATAATGTCCATACATGGATGCTGGACATGGACACATTTTGCTGATGGAACTCGATCCCTGAAAACCATGCTAAACAAGAATATGACTGATCAAAGTTGTCACCAGATTTTATGTGGCACTATTGCAATTTAAATGTAAAGCCATACTACCATATACAAAATTTACCATGGTAAAGTATCGTAGTAATACTGGGATATTGGAAAAAAGTGACATTTCAATATTTTTTTTCTGCAATATATATTATGATTAGTGCTGGTCGGCAATTACAATTTTTTAATCACGATTAACCACATGATTCAGACAATCGCAACAATCACATTATGTGCAAAATTCAATAGTGAACTCAAAAGTAGTGTATTGTGTGTATTTGATTTGCAAACACTTTAAACAAATTGGGTGCTTTTTAACAGCAGTATTCCCTTTACATAGTACATAGCAGTTAAAATATTTCTTGTAAATTTCAACTTAAACATTAATGTAATCAAATATAAAACCAAAGCTATTTGCCACTGCCAGGGCATTAATGTTTTATCTAGTTTGTTATAGAAAAACAAGTTACCCTCAGAGTCCACAACCACGATCATAACATTACAACAGGCACCTTCCGAGCAACAGCAAGTTAACATTTCTAAATCTGTTTTCTTTTTTATCTGAACAGATACCAGCAGAAACATTTTCTTTTATCAGGGAGCAGCATAAACAGTCTATGTTCAGTAGTTACTCTTTGAGGGCTAATATTTATATAAAAAAAACAAAAAACTCAGTATTCTGAAAAGCGAACAAAGCAATGGTTTCACACATAAATCAACATAAAAAGTTTGTTGCTGCCTGTTGTGCCTGCTGTCGGTGCCTGTTTGTGGCAGCAGCGGCTGCACAGAGTGCGACTCGATGGCCAGCAGGAATGCACGGTGGGCTGGTTGTCTTTGTGAGAGGGGTGCGCGGGGGTGCCAGTTGCAGTGAGATGCAATATGGTTTGTACCTCCTGTCATCATAAGTGTCTGTCCTCCCAGGCAAACGTTGCCATAGGTGCATCAGCTACACGAACGTGTTCAGCACCACAATCAGCTGTGGACTGATCAGCTGATGCCGGTACCTCACTTGTTTTCGATCTACATCTCCAGATCACTTGCATCAAAATTGGAATCTGACAAATCAGAGTCCGATTCAATGATAATACGAAAAAAATCATCCATGGATTAATTTGCTTTGAGCTTTCACTTTGGTATCTCTACACATGCCATTTTAGAAGCTGTTTGCTCTTCGCTAGTCATGCACACATAGGGAATCGAGGTCAAATCAGCAAAGCTAACTTTCCTTCTAGCAAAAACTAGTGTAACAACAGTGTAACAAGAAGATCACTCATCACAGTCGATCGCTAGCAAGACTGAGGCTTAAAAAATAATAATAGTAATAATAACAAAAACTGCGTTAAAGTACGATAAAATAATCATCAGCATTAATTAATTCATTCATTAATTAACTTGCCCAGCCCTAATTGTGATATTAAAAAATCTAGGAATTTTCACCTGATGACCCAAATAACTCCGTTTTCAAATAATAAATCGTTCTAGAATGTTTTGGGTGATCTTGGAATGTGAAGGCATCTGCTGTATAGAAAATAAAAAGAATTTAAAAAAATCAAAAATGACTCTTGAAAACTTTTGACTGTGTGACCTTCCTCTCTTTGTGTGTAATGTTATATAACCTACTGTATATATTTAGTGGAGTCAGAAAATACAGCAGATGTTTCATGAAGCTTCATTTGCCCATCATCTACCCATCTGTCAGTGAAGCAGGATATTGTCTAGAAAGGCTAAATAAGATTACAGGAGACTATATATCTGTACTTCTGGTTAAAACAGAGCATTAAACTAAGGCCATGTTTATACTTCACGCAACACTTGTGCCTGTGGACGCTACTGCTGTGCAAGCAGTGTACTGTTTGTACTTGCACATGTACTTTATGTAAATGTTGCCATAATTTCTCTGAAAAGGATGGATGTTTAATGATTGCATGCGTCAATCCAGGAATGTGCCCATTCCAGCAAGCATTGTGTGCGAGGCAGAAACAATCCCTAGACAGGGTATCAGCTCATAGCAAGGTGAATACAAGCACACACACATATACACTAGTGTCATTTTAGCATCACCAAATTACTAAACCTGCATATCTTTGGAAGGAAGAGGAAGCACAGTGTGGAAACCCACCAGGAAGACATGCAGACTTAGGCAGAGAATACCAGGGATGTGACTTCCTACTGCGAGGCAGCAGCGCTACCACTCCACCACAGTGCCGCTCCCACATGTGTAATTATTAATTAATTATTAAGTGTTAATTATTTAAATGAAGTTAATGCTTTATCTGTAAAATGTAATATACATACATTGATGTATTTCATCATGAAAGTGATAACAGATGTAAACCTAAGGATTCTAAATGTGCAGAGAGTTTGAATACCATACATTTAATGTGTTGTGTGTGGCAATTGCTGCTTGCCTCTACTGTCAGTTCAGGAGGAAGCCCCAGAAACACACAGCAATTAACAACTGGGTAAGTTTTAAGATGATGTTTACAATGGTCTACTTAAATGGCAGAATAAACTATGGGATTAAAGTGGAAATTTCAAGGTTAAAGCCTAAATTTCTACTTTAATCAGAAAATAGCGTCCTCAATTTTTTTTCTCTGTGGCTCAAATACTCTGCTGTACATTCTGATGCTATTGTGAAGGTGCAAAGAAAAAAAGACAGCACAGAAGATGGTATGTGAGACCTTTAAAATGTATCATGTCATTACGTTGGGGAATATGCAACACTTGAATATAAAAGCACCAAAAATTCATTTGTATTTCAGCATTTTGCTTCGCCACATCGAAGCACACACACTGATCCTGTAGGATCTGCAAAGCGGCTTGCTGTCACATACTGGTAGTAAACAGAGACTCTGACTGACGCTTTGTTCCGACTTGATCACACTGTGACTCCCAATTTTTTGCTGGTACTGCAACTCACACGTGTTGCGTTAATTTCTAATGACATGCTCAGAGAACGTGTCAAATGAACGCTGGGAATGCGTTGCAGCCATGATGTGTACGTTTTCTGACCATGAAGTATAAACTGGTCCTAAGGAGTAAGGAAGCTTCATTTTCACATAGTGAATTTGCTTGAGTGATAAAATATGTCATTTAACATTTTATTTCAAAATTAAACCTCTTTTTTGGTAAACAGCGAAAACGTTTGCATGTTTTAAACAAAATTATAAAAATATAATAGCAACTATACACCAGTATCCTGAATGTTTTTAAAAAGTACAACTTAAATATAATTTATAAAACAACCTTTAAAATGTTACACTGGCTGTATCATCCATCCATCCATTATCCAACCCGCTATATCCTAACTACAGGGTCACAGGGGTCTGCTGGAGCCAATCCCAGCCAACACAGAGCTCAAGGCAGGAAACAAACCCCTGGCAGGGCACCAGCCCACCGCAGCTGGCTGTATTAATTTATAATAAATAACAAACATCACACAGAACTATTTTGTTATTCAAACTGTTTTTAAATTTAACATCACTTAGCAACAGTGCCAAAGTAAAACAAAGTGTTGGTCATCATGACTAAACAAGATGAAATGAAACTTCATAATTGTATAGCAACTGATTTCTTTCTTAACATACTACTTAGACTGGTATTCTTGACTGGAAACCTCTAAGCTGTCTAGTATTGCTGGCTTAAGAATAGAACATTTGACAACTGATAATTTTGCCACTTGCTGACTTGTACTGAAAATCCTCTCTGATGGGGAGCTTGTAACCAGAATACACACATACTTATGGGCAAGCTTGGCGAGTTGTGGAAAATTCACCTTGTGTGATTTCCACCATGAAAGTGGATCTTCATCTTTGTCTATGGAAGGTATTAGCATGTAGTTGTTTAATTCAGCTTCCACAGCTACCTTAAGGGTCAGCGAGGAATCACCCTTTGTTCCAGCTTCACTTTATTTAAAGAAATTTCCCTAGGACATTTTGGCTTTTTTTTTGCCTGGGATGTGTCAGCAACTGTTGGCTCAAGTTCAGTAGTACAGATTGAGGTGTCTTGGCATTCAATCATTTCTGATGTCACTCTGGCCTTGACTTTGATCTTGCTGTCTGCACTGATGAAGTCCATTTTCCGCTGGGGGACCAAATAGGGTGCCATATCTAGCAGTCCCCAAGTATCTTCATCTTTATATTTCTCATGAAGGTAGCCCAAAATCTCACTTTTCAGTTTCTTGGTCAGGTCTGTGTCTTCCTCCTGCTTTAGTAACATTGAAGAGGAGAAGAGCTGGCTTCACAAAGGAAACACTAACATAGTCTTTCCTGGAAGTGCATCTGTGAAGTCCATCAGTGGAGCTAGTGACTTGTTGATAGCATCCAAAGACATATATAGCTTGCCAGGCTGGAATTAGATGCCATACCTTCTTGTCTGTAGACAGGACCTGAATCAAAGCTTTCTGCTGCTCTAGTATCCTGCTGATCATCATCATCTCTTTGGATGCCTTGTTTGGCATTCTAATATGAGGGAATGTAATGGTAGATTGAATTCCTTCTGGGCCTTTTCCAAAGAAATTCTGGACTTCCAGCTGTGAGAGAGTGTTCATCCTTTTTCATTGCATTTGTAAGGGAAAAAAGTACACATTGTTTAAATATACATGTTTATACTTTTTTAAAGTGCTTACACATACAAATAGCTATATTTCTGCACCTGAATAAACTACAGGTTTACATGTTTTAAAAATCAATGAAAACCAAATCCCTCTCGAAGTATATTATTGTCTTATGAGTTTTACATTAGTGGTGTGCCCTCCGGTTTCAATTTAATGCATCTTTAAAAATTGTTTATGAAACTAACATTTTAAAATTCAATTCAAGATTAAAAAAAAAATCACATACAGACACACAGGTAGAACATGCAATGATATGCAAGTCTGACTAGCTCCAGATTTTGCTAATTAAAAGAGAGGACTAACAAAAAAGGGAGTTATATTAAAATAGTCTTGCTAAGCTACAGTAGAAGACAGAGTAATTATGACACTTAAATTTTTTTTAACATTATAGCTAAGACAATATGTGTAATTAGCAGTAGTAGAAGTATGATATTGTTCATATATAAACATTATAACCTAAGCGGTATGAGTCTGATACAACAATTTTATTATGTTTAATTTTAAGACAAGTTGTTTAGTAAAACAGCTTTGTAGATATAAAAAACTTATCAACTGAATGATGCAGTCTGTGGCCAGAGTTCTGCAGCCTGGTCCATTTACTGACACTAGAATTACCAAAGCCTACGAAAAAACTCCATCTTCACGAAATTTGGTAGGCGGCTTCCCTGCGCTAACCGAAACCAATGTACGTACTTATTTCGGTGGTATGATGCCACTGTCGGCCGTCATATTGAACTTTTCAAGTCTTTGTTACTTATGGGCCCATCTTCAAGAAATTTGGTATGTGGGTTCCCAACGCTAACTGAATCCTACTTGCGTACATATATACATCCATAGCCTGCAGCTCGGTCACCATGTGAGGTGGCATTGGGTCCCCCATCTCAACGCCTCCCACGTTGTTAGCTGCCTGCCTATATAAGGACATCCGTCGCTCAGGTCTCTACATTCCCTTCCTTGCTTCGCCACTGGATTCACGTCTCCCTGCTGATAACTAAAGCCTTTTTATTTAACCCACGGCTACTCCGCTGTTTTATTGTTCGTTTATTACGATTTTAGTTATTGTGTAGGTATTTTAGACTTCCTTTACATTGTTCAGGTACCCATTTCCTTTATCGTTCCAACCATACCCCTATTACCATGTCTATCGAGGTAATCACCATCGATCAAAGAACTGTCACTTACCGAGTGGTTTTCATGCCCGGAGATGGCACCTGCCTTTTCCATTCTCTTTGTTACATATTGCACGGCCATATCAGGCTCACTCTTTATATCCGGAGGAACATTGTGTCTTATGTATTGAATGACTGGGACAGGTTCAAGGTGTGGACTGATGACGGTACAGGAGATAATTATACTACACAGGAGCACTATAAAAGTGAAATACTTAAGCCCTAACCTATGGTTCTGCATGTGAGTTGATGGCTGCCACTGAATTGTTCGGTTGTCGCTTTCAAGTGTACCGAAATAGCCAAATATTTTACACCTTTGGACAACCGCCAATGCCTCTTAAACATCTTAGATTCATAGGTAACGATTTCAGTAGTGGACACTTTGATGTTTATTAATGTTTATACTCTCAAAAGCTGGATGCGAAGTTATCGATGAAACCGGTTGTGTGCTTACAATGCTTGACAGATGCCGATTGTCACTTCAACACAACAAGTCCTGCAAATACTAACGTAACTGAAACAAACCATGAAACTCAAACCGATTATGACAGCAAGAATCCAAGCTGTGAGATTTGAGGCAAGATTGCTTTTCACATGGCCAACTGTACGTTGCATGCTCAAGAGTAAACTCAGCGCACAACTTGGTCATATTACAACTGGAGGGCTGAACTGACAACGTGGCATACAAAGAGATCCTTAACAAATAATTATTGGTATATTTTCCCTCAGTTTGAAAAGGTTTAATTTTCTTCTTAATAAAAATTTTAGGGCAGTACTTTACCGCTGCGAAGTGCAGGTATTTTGCTAGTATTACTTATATAAAAGCCAGATCGAATGTTATTTACCTTGGTTTATTTACTTATTTTCCTACAGCGATGAGTCACAAGTTAACTGCAGAGCTTCTTGTGTTTGATCGACAAGGTCATGCTCACAAATTACATATGTAATGCCGTGAAAAAATCCTGCTGAAATTTCAATACACGAGTAATGGTATGAGAATATAGTTAGACTTCTTTTTTGGGCACATACACCATCCACATCTAAACACTAGCGTAGAGAGTCACTCGCATACTGAAAAGTCTATAGTTTCAGTACATGTGTACTGAAGTGACTTTAGAGATCTTTTACTAAATAAGATCAAACACAGTTGCGTAGGGTGTGACAGGAGCTTGCACCAGCATCTATAGACTCTTCAGTATGTGAAGTTTTGTGGTGCAGATTTAAATGATCAAACAAATTAGTCTTGTGGCCTTGTGTTGTGGCAACAATTGAAAGGCAATGTTGAGAAAATACGTGTTTTTGGTCTGCATCATCATAGCCAAAGTAATTCAATATAACTGACATTGCATTTCTTTTTAGAATAAAATCTTCCTTTCTGGTGTTCTTCTAATGTTCATTGCGAATTTTCAAGTCCTTTGTGAATTGTGATCAAAAACTAGTGGGGCTTGCTTTCTTTATTCAAGAACAATTATGAAGAGAAGGTCCTTGCTACAGGACTCGGGATGGGGTGAAGATGGAGCTCAGAGGGGTGTACGCATACAAGCTGGGGTTAGGATTCAGATCAGCCCATGTAACGTTATCTGCGTTTACATAGTTTAGATGTGGGTGGCTTAGAGTTTGTCACCCCATCCCATCCTGCTTGGCACTGTGGGGAGATTTACTCGATCTGACAAAGCACTTTTTCGTTTTCCTCCCAAAATGATTGGTCCATAAAATGCTGCGTAAGCTCCAAAATATTAAGTTGCTATAGAATGAGTTTCTTTCTGCTGTTTTCTGTTTAAATGAACTGTTGATGTGTTGTTACATTCTTACAGTTCAGGGTTTTGAACCAGGGTAACATCTAAGTAATAATAAAAAAAAAAAAACGGCAAAAATATTGTAGCTTGACTTTTTTTTTTTTCCCATTTTATTTACTTGACAGCACATGTCCTGATATAATTATCTGTATGTGGCTTGCTTTTTATTCTTTCAATTCTGTTCATATATCTAATCCACTAAGTATTTTGTATTTATGTGTCACTTATTTGTACAAGTTATTCTTGTGAATTTGCAAAAAATAATAAACAACATTGCACCTCCTATTTTGTGAATACAGTACACTCTTGAAATTTGCGGGGGTTACGTTCCTAGAGCACCTGCGAAATGTGAAAAACCGTGAATAATGGATATGGTTGAAAAAAATGCCTTTTTTATAGTTTAAATCAAGAATATGCCCCCAAAACACTAAGTTCATTTCAACCTCAGCTTAATACATTACCTAAAAAAAAAAAAAGTAAAGGTAAACCTGTATATTGTACAGTACTGTACTGGTACGTCACCTGCAGTGCTAGAATGTAAAATACCGATGTTACCACTAAATGTACTGTAATTCATGCAAGCACGTTTTCATTGCCAGAAGCCTTGGAAGGTGCAGGACGTTTCGACAGCATCTTGGGGCTTTAATCCTTAAACTGCCACATATTTGGGGATTAATGCATCCCTGGACGCCAGATACTTTTCTGCTGCACTTTTTAAGTAAACGTGACAATTCACAAAGAAAAAGTGAAATTTTAATAGAACACATTTTTTTTTTCATGCAAAGAGCATCACAATTAGTGCAACACTGATCATTTTACACACTGCCAATAAACTGTAAAAACTATTTAAAAAAAACTACTGGAACAATATGTATAAGGTGCAACTGATGCCATTGATGAAATTCAGTAAATCACCGAACCAGCTGCGATTGAACTGGCTGCACCCAAGCTCACAGAGGTAAATGCTGACGCTGGCAGGCTAGTCTAGTGCAGCGGCACAATCCCAGAGACAGTGAGGCTGCAGTGGTCATGAGCTGGCTGCTCAATGAATGTATGGCACTGACTGATCAGCTCTGGTGTGCTGGTAAATTGCACTGGGAACCGACAATAGCCGCTTGCGGTGTTCAATGAATGTACGTCACTGAATATACTCGGCTCCTACATGCTGGCAAATGGCACTCGGAAACGACTATAGCCAGTTGCGGCAGTTTAAGGATTAAGAAGAACAAAACAGAAAACATGAGAACACTCAACTGGAGATGTGTCACAGGGCAGCAGTCAATCAGCAGCAAGGAGAAATGAATAACACTGTGTCGCTAAGATTCACACCGTCGAGAAGATGATGATTTATTTATTTTTATGGTGACGATTCCAGGGACGCACTCAGCCTTTACCCGAGCCGCATGCAATCACAAACAGAGACAAAAACAAAGCAAACCAGTAATCAAACAGCAAATAAAGAATGTAATGAAATCAAATGAAAACAACGATGCCACCCCTGTTCCCCTTATGGCGATTATACATTAAATACAACAAAGCACCAACAAAACACACACAGTAAAGTCCATGAAAAACATCAATGGATGAAATGTAATGATGAAGATAGATAGTCCAGAGAGTCGCATGTTAAATGTGAATGTAAAGATAGTCCTACTGGTAGTTCCTGAAATGGTGACGATGGGTGGATGGTTCAGGAGTGCTCCTTTTTTTCGCAGGATAGCAATGAATCCACTTACAGTCCTCATGCACACAGGCAGACGGCAGACAATCCAGACCCCAAACACAAACGATCCAGGACAAAACGAATAAGTACAAGTTACCCAACAGAAGGTAGGCAGAGAGAGAGGAACTTGAAAAACAAATTACAAAAACTTCTTTTTTTCTTTTGGTCCCCTGCCCCCTTTTTAAAAGCTGCGCTGACATCCTTTGTCCCCAACAGCCTCAGCACCCTCAGTAGAAGACCAATTGGAGCCACTGCGGGGACTGCTGGGTGTTACAGTTTCAAATACTAGTAGGGTACGCTCTCAGATTGGCTACTTTCACCATCCCATGCTGCGTTTCCCTCTATGGTTGCTTCCTGTTCTCTCTACAGTACAGTACTGCCACGAAAAAAGTCATAAAAAATTGCAGAGGATATTTGCGGTTTCTGCTGACAATTATTAATTAGGTTCTAAGGAAAAATCCTCAAACAATTGAGGCTGTGAACCCTGAACCACGTCTTCGCGGGGGTCTATTGTATTTTGCATGCAGACATCACAATGTCGATACTGAAACAGTATATTGTGCAGCCCCAGGTAATAACACTAATTTCTGTGTGCATCTCGATATGCACCACCTGGAGATAAACTCTGATGGTTCCAAGACTTCAACTATGCCAAGTAAGCGGCAAATTCTTTAAATACATTCCCCAGCACTTGTGATAAGACAAAATGGATGAAAAAAGTCTATTGCATATTCTGTTTGCAAGGACTTTTGTTCCATACACTGTAGTTGAGAATGTAGTATTCCTCAACATGATTCATACTTCTGAGCCAAGGCAAATTATTACATAACAACACTTTTACTCTGATACGACGGTTCCTGAAGTATACAACAAGGTCAAATCGGCATTAAAACAGTTACTATATAAACCCAATAGAGTTGCCCTGACATGTGATTTATGTACTATGACTTGTTCTTGGATAACTAAATTTCTTGCTAGTGGGGGATATACAGGCTTTACATGCACAGCAGATCACCACTCGCAATCATTCTTGATCAGTAGAGACACACTGATTGAGATTTATGAGGTTGGTTCTGATCACTGGTCTTTTTAATGGGAAATTGGATGGTCTGAATCAGAGTAAAAGTATAATTCATATAAAAGACAAAATATTTGTATCACACAAAAAACACCTTATAAGATGTGTACCGAAATCTATGAAATATTAAGTCACAGCTATTTAGTTTTTTTTTTTTTTTTTTTTCTTTTTTTTTTCATTTTCTAAATACAGATTGGTAGTGGGGCATGTACTGTGAGAAAATGCTTGGTTGTCTAAAACAGTCATCTCCAATGTTTTATTGGTAATACACTTTGTTTTTTCACTGTCATGGTCATGGTCAGCTATTACTGTTGGCTAAGACAGGTTTGGTTCCTTAGTGCGTTACTCCTTTCACCACATTGTTGTAATGCTGTGTTCATGTACTCTCAGATTATTTGGAGCTCTAATTTTAACCATCCTACTTCAGTAACTTCCTGTGAGTTTATAGTCAGACCATATGGAGAAACACTAGGTAGCTGATGATTTGTTACTTGGTCTGCAAAAAAAAAAGCAATTAAAGATAAAATAGCATTTTTGTTGAAATAAAGAGCAAAATAAACTTACTAAATGTGTATCATTTTGCTTTAAATTCAGTTCAACCAAAAATGGCATTTTGAGCAAACCAGGTTATATGCTTTATTTTGATCAATTGACTAAAGTGAAAGGTCAGACTTGTATCACAACTTGGTCAATTCTGATAGCTTGTTTTGTCCGAATTCCAGGACTTGTATTTCTAAGTTGATAGTGCATTTAAAAGTCTGCCTGTGTCACAAAGTGATGTACCCACCTGCAAGTGTCTAATGAAATCTTTCATGCAAAAAATCTTTGCTTAACTTTACATATTGAAAATGTGCCACTTTTAAAATCATTTAACAAGAGTAGCTGTATTGCTCACCTGCTTTTATGTTTGGTGCATTGAAACCAGTTTTATAGCATTAAAGTTCAAGAAAGGAGTTAACTCTCTAGGCACTCTGCCATATATTTTCTTAAGGTCCCCAAAGACGCAATGCAGTTTCTTTTGGCTTTCACTTTACTTCTTCATCAACACCCTCGGAGCAAATATCACATCTGTAGTGATTTTTTCTGGCATGAAACCATACTGCTGTTCACTCGTGCTCACCTCCCTTCTTAAACCTAGCTTCTACTCCACTACTCTTTCCCATAACTTCATGCTGCGGCTGATCAGTTTTATACCTCTCCAGTTGCATTAGTTCTGCACATCCCCATTATTCTTAAAAGTCAGTATCAGTACACATTTTCTCCACTCCTCAGGCATCCTCTTTCCAAGATTGCATTAAACAATCTGGTTAATAACTCCACTGCCATCTCTCCTACACACCTCATTTCTTCCACAGGTATGTCACCGGGACAAACAGCCTTCCCTTTTGTCATCCTTCAACCTAATGCCTTATCTCCTTCTAGTCTTTTCTTCTTTCTTCATCTCTCTGACTGTCTCACTTCTTCTTTTCCAGCCTATTCCTCTGTATACTCTCCTATAATTCCCCATTCCACCACCAGGTTTCTTGGTCCTCCTTCCTCTGTCCAGATATCACACAAAGCACCCTTCTAGCTGTCTCCCTTAACACTTTTGCTTTAGTTGTCCAGCTATCTGATTACTCTTCACTGCCACCTAGTGCCTGTCTTACTTCCTCAGTCAACTCCACCATACATTCTTCCTTTTTCAGCTTCCACCATTTGATCCTTGGCTCTGCCCCCACTCTCCTCCTTTTCTTGATCTCTTACGTCATCCTACAGACCGCCATCCTTGGCTGCCTAACTATGCTTTCCCCTTCCACCACTTTCTCAGTCACCAGTCTCCTTCAGACTGACCCTCCTGCAAAGGATATAATTCACCTTTGTGCATCTTCCACCACTCTTCTAAATTACCCTGTGTTCCTATTTCTTCTAAAAATAAGTATACACCACAGCAGTGTCCATCCTTTTGCAAAATCCACTACCGTCTGACCTTTTTCATTCCTCTCCTTGACACCATACCTACCCATCACCTCCTTATCCCCTCTGTTCCCTTCACTAACATGTCCATTGAAATCAGTTCTAATCACCCCTCTCTCTCCCTTGAGTACACTCTCTACCACTTCATGCAACTCACTCCAGAAATCTATTTTTTTTATTCACACCCAACTTGCAGGGCATATGCACTAATTACATTCATCATCACCCTGTCAGTTTTCAGCTTTATAATCAACACTTTGTCCAATAAACTTTTCACCTCCAAAACATTTTGGCATACTGTTCCTTCAGGATAGCTCCTACCCTATTTCTCTACCCTTCCATACCATTGTACAACAATTTGAACCTGCCTCCAATATACCTGGCCTTACTCTTCTTCCATCTGGTCTCTTGCATGCACAATATATCAACCTTTACCAGTCATACTGCCAACATTCAAAGTGCTTACCCTCACTTCCATTCTACTAAGTTTCCTTCTCTCCTCTGGCCACTGGACACGCCTTTCGCCTCCTCTTTTCTTTCGGGCAGCAGTAGCCCAATTTCCCCCAGCACCCTTGTGGCGGTTGTTGTTGACCCAGGCCTCAACTGACCCGGTATGGAAATCTGTATTGTTGTCTGTATATTGATCTGGCAAAATTTTACACAGGATGCATTTCTTGAGATAACCCTCCCCTTTATTAGGAATTTGGGCCATACACCATTTTTAAAGCCTCCACATCTCTGAAACTAATGAAGATACAAAACTAAAATTTGGCATGCAAGGTTTTGGGTACAATACTGTTATTTTCATAAATATGAAGCAAGAGGAGATGGTTATTAGGGAAGCCTCTGTTGATTTCATGTAGATTTTCCCTAATAATAATCCATCCATCTTCCTAACACATTTATCCAGGGGTTGTAACAAGGGGCAGCTAATAATAATAATATTATTATTTATTATTATTAACAGTGCAGTTAGACTCTTAATGTCTCGATATGAAAAGGAGTTGATAGAGTAGGCCTCCTGTTAGTCTGAAATAATCAAAGTGTCAGTTTTAGCATGTTCAATTAACAGTCATGACCTATAGCTTGTGCTGTGTTTTATAATAAATTTTGTATATTCTAATTAAACCTCATCTTGGCAACACTATAATAATTATAAAAATAATAATAAGGAATTATCATCGTTATTTATTTTTCCATACAATGGGACAAGCAGTGTCCGTTTTAGTTGAAGTACAAAATAAAAAGGTTTGATTACATTAGAGTAGCTTGTCTTGCCATTTATCTAATTGGACAGGAAGACTTCTCTGATTCCCTTTTTTCAGTTTATTACTCCACTTTCTTTAATGTAATGGCTACTATTTTAGTCGTCTTTCTCTGGTAAAGTCTGTCTTGCTCTCTTTTTACAGGAAGTTCGGAGCAAAAAAAAACAAAACAGCGTTTAGGAGCATTACAACTAAATTACATAAGCCTTAGAAAAGCAGGTGTTGAAGTAAAATCAGTTTTTGTGATTGGCCAATTTACTGATCACTGATCATTTGTAATGAAAATCGTCTGAATCAGAGCATCACTAGCCTTTACCTTCAAGTCTCTGAGTGCTACTAATCATTTATTGCTGTTAGTTCCAATGTCCTGATTAAAATCGAAGGGTGACTATGTGTTTTCTGCTGCTGCTTCAGGGCTGTGGAATGATGCACCCTCTTGCTCAAAGACCTTTTTCTTGGCCTGTAAATCTTTATAAAGCCTAAAATATGTATTTGTTTGTTTTATTCCTTGGCCAGATTTAGTGTTTGCTCTGTAAGGCTCTGTAAGCCTTTATTAAGTTCAATATGTGTTTGCTCTAACTCAGCATAACCTTACAGTAGAGTGGTCTTTCTCACACACATATGCACACACACACACCCCTGTACAGTGCACTAATATGACTTTATACACCTTTATTGATAAACCTGCATCCTTGATGAACACAAAAGACTAAATCCTGGTGGCTGGTTCATGTATCATGCAGTCTGATGACACTGAATAAGATACCCCAAAATCCTTACTTTGTAGTATGAATATTTTAGTGAAGACTTTTTTTTTTTTTTTAATTGAATTACTGATTTGAGTTTTCATGAAAGCTAACTCAATCTTTGAGTAGTTCATATTACAACCAAATTTAAACTCTTTCAGCTGGTGAAAAATTAAATTGAAATTGATAGATTAAAACCACTTTAATTTCAAAATAAAGTAAAGCTACACTAGTGTTGGTTGTAGAGAGACAGCTAATTAAACAAGCAAGATTAGCACCCAGCTGTGAAATATATTGAAATTAAAACTGGTTTTGTTTAAGCGTGTCCAAGTAGATTATCCAAGTAGTGAGTCATAGCATTACAGAAAAATGTAAAAAGATGCATCATTAGAAGTTTTACTTTTTCATTATTATGCTTTGATCTGGTTTTGGTCATGTTAAGTCATTTTAACACTAGAATTACCAGAGCCTACGAAAAAACTCGTAGATCTGGCCCACCTTAAATCCGTTCGCACCTCTCCGTTGGCGTCTTTTGTCCTGTAAATGTGCCAACAAAGACAAGCAGCAAGCAGCCTGGTATCCCATCCCCCCACCGCCGCAGAACGTGCACAAAGCGCTCCCAGCTTATGTCTTGATTGATTATCGGGGAGTGAAGTGCTGGAGTTTTAGAGTAGAAATAATAGATCGTTATTTGGAACACATGCATTTCATGTGTGTTCCGTTTCTGCAATAATCTGTGTAAACACATTGTTAAAACGGAAACGTTTTTTCATATTTTAGTATTAAATGGCAAAATGTTGGCATAAACTATATAATGTGTGAAACCTGAAGTCCAAAGTTCAAATAAACACTTTCACAAAAGATTCAAGGACGATACAACAGCTTCCGTGGCGTAGTGGTAAGATTTGCTGACTTGTAATCAGGAGTCCCCGGTTCGATCCCGACTGCCTCCTATATTTGCCGTTTTCAGTAGTGAGCTGCTCTTATTTTTAATATTATACAGTACACACATACATTTGGTTTGTGTCTGTAACAGATGGTGTACATTTATAGGACTTGTAAAAGTTACCCTTTTTTTTTTCCCCCACTGTTATTCTCCCAGTCACGTTCACAATACATACTGCCGCCCTAGGGATCTGACGCTGTTAGTTTTTATTTGAAACTGGGAATAACAGTAGATATGAGTGGTGTTTTGAGGCAATGGAACTGGACATTCTCTCATCTGGATGGATAAAAGCTGACACACAAACGCTGGTGAATCTGCCTTCTTCGTATCTCACTGTCACTTGATTTTTTTTTTATTGTTTTATTGAGTGTTCCTGCTCACGCTGAATTAGTATGCACCTTGTGGTCTATGATGTCAAAAAAACAAAAAAACAGAGACATGGGTATATATGATATTTGGAATTTTTTCATTTTGTGACCTGTATAGTACATTTTTTTCACATATTCCTGAACACTTACCTGAGCCTTACTCTTTCCAATTCAAGTTTATTGTACTAGTACAATAACATTTTTGTTTTCATGTCTCTGTACAATACCAACACAGACAAAAAAAATTCTGTGGAGGGAGGTTTAGCATGTTGATTTAATTCTGTGCTAAGTCATTTCTTTTCAAAGGATGGTGGGTTGATGGGCACATATAAATCTTTACCAGCACAAGGGCAAATATTCTGATTAGAAACTGCCTTATCAATTGCAAGTTTATTTCGGAGGAATTAAGTGGATAGGACTGGCCACCTTTGGTGGGCTAAATGGCCTGTTCTCATCTAAATCTTTCTAATGTCTTTGTGCCAGTAGATTGGTGAAATAGAACCAGCATGTTCTTGTCTGCGGCCCCCTTTCTCACCAGAGGCCTCATCTATAAAAGGTGCGAACACAAAACAGTGTTGCGTAAACCTGATTCCATGCTCACATCAAACTTGGCATAAAGCCATGCACATTTTCTCTGTGAACCACTCAGAGTATTTAACCCAATGTATCTGAGTGCAGAATTACAGCTCTACAGCAGCTAATCAGAATGTTATATGGCTGGTTGTGTCGAAAGCGTAGAGGTTTATCAGGATACACCTTCCAGCCCTGAAGGACATTTATACCACACGCTATGTAAGGAAAGCCACCAGCATCTACATGGATTCCACTTAGCCATGCGCACAGTCTATTTGAACTTCACCCATCCAACAAACGCTTCAGAGCCTTTCCTGCATGGACCTTGAGTCTCAGAAACAGCTTCTTCCCAAGAGCTATAAACGCACTCAATCAGTCCATCAAGTGCTCCTGGTAGAACTGTTTGTCCTTATAATTACAATTACCTCACTGTAAACTTGCACTACAGAGGTAATATTGCACAACCTGAACCACTTTATGAACCTTTTGCACTATTTGCACAATATGTACAGTTATATGCTTTCATACTGTATATTTTTAATTGTTTTTTATTATATTATTATTATTGTTGTTTTATCATTTTATAGGAAAATAAGTGTATGGAGGATTTGCATATTGAACCCCATTGTACCATACAATGACAATAAAGGAATTCAATTTAATAGAAGAATGCATGAATTTACAGATGATGATTCTTCTAAATATATTGGATTTTTCAGAGGTATCCTCTTGGAGCTGTGTGCTGTTAGAATATTGGATATATACTTGATAACATTTTTAAGATGAAATACATTAAAGTATGCATATTACATTAAATAAATTGTTAACTTCATTTAAGTAATGTATATTGTTACAAATTAAACATGTGGGGGAGCAGTGAAATTCTTTTCCGTGATTTTGCTGTTGTTTTTTCACAAGACGCTGAACTTAAAGGGCTATTTATATTGATTTGTATATTCATTATATTGATTTGTATATTCAAAGGGATGTAATTCTGGGAGGAGTCAAGGTGGGGCAGCAGGACCGTGTACGTGCAGAACATTTCACGCTGATCTGGATTTATGGAGCAGAAGTGAGTGGAAGTTGGCTTATGCAAGGTTTTTTGCATCTGAATTGTTTTATGTGTACGCACATTTCTACTTTTGCCTGTACTCCATGTTTTAGTGTGAATTCTAAACACGGCGTTATACATGAGGCCCCAGATCAACTTCACACATCCAATGAAATTTCTATGGTGTTTAGAAATTCAAGTGCCACCATAAATATATGGTTAGCACTATTCATAAACTTTGCTCAGCTGTGTGTCTGTTTGCCTGTATAGTGTCCTTTGTTTTCACAAAATGTTTTTGAGTGTGAAAAGTTCTTTTTTTGTAATCATTAATCATTAATCATTTTGTTCTTTGGATATTAACATAAATGAAATATTAAATATTTGAGGAATATATTGGTGCATTTTTGTAGCATGCCTGTTTAAACCTAAAGAAAACACAACTTTATTGTTTACACAATATTAAAAATATAAGGTATATTATAAATATGAAGCCACAAGAGAACTAGGAACATTTTAGGTAAATATGGAAAAAAAAATCATCCAACATTAGAACAGGTAGTGAATAGTCAAAATACAATACATCAACATTAACTGAATCAAGTGTAAAGAATATTTAATTGATACAAAAAGTAATTATGCAGGCAAGATGTGGTTTCAACACAGAAGAGTCTGAAAGCAATATATTGTGTGATTTAAAGGGAACATTCCAGTTCTACTTCAATAAATAAATAAAGTGAAAATGTTTAATTCAACAAACGAGAGATCACTGGAATGACAACTGAAGCAGACAAAGTGAAATAACCCCTATAGTAAATTAAACAAATTTTTTAAAGACTTGTGACCTAAATGTCTAGATTTGAATTTGCTGGGCTCAAATATTTGGTGTATGTAGTTAAAACTGGTATATATTCAGGGTCCACACATCCAAAATCACAAATATAGAACTATGAAATGTGGCAGGAAACTAAAGCAATGGCAGTGCTAACAACAGTTGTAGTGAATAAATAATGAGACAAGTTATAAACTGTGCCCATCTGACTTGGGTACATTGGTGATGAAATTAACTGCTCCATTTGTTAATACAAAATAAAATTTATTTAGTGTTTTGGTACTGCAAAGAACATCTCTTTAGTAATACAGCATATACTGCATTAGTAACACATCAAGGAGTTATAGCAATTATAGCAGTTACGGAAATACGGACAAAAAACACACTGAACACTTTTATTTTTGAAAGCAAACTAATTTTCACAAGTATGACCCCTACCATGTGTCAAACACAGTGAAAACATACAGTACAGCAGATCATATACAGTATTTGAATTGCACTTTGGCAAATATAATGTGGCCTCTCCGTTAAAATTACAAGTAACAGTCAATTATCTTTCTAATTCTGGATTTATTCACATGCTTCCCAATAATAAGATGGAACAACAAAGGCCATTTTTGCACACATTCTTGAATAATGGATTAATGTAAAACTGACAGGATTGATTTCATACAGGAACATAAAGTTTGGACAAATGTAAAAATGAGGGACAGATTTGAACAGTTAAAGCCTTTGATGTTGGTGACATTTGAAATTGGATTAAATTTGATTTATCTGTTAAATATTACTTTTTTGTACGTTTTTTTACGAGAAAATGATGCAAATCCAAAACGTATACAGTAATCCCTCCTCGATCGCGGGGGTTGCGTTCCAGACCTCCCCGCGATAGGTGAAAATCCGCGAAGTAGAAACCATATGTTTGTATGGTTATTTTTATATATTTTAAGCCCTTATAAACTCTCCCACACTGTTTATAAATATTTCCCGCAGAATTATACAGCATAATCCCTTTGTATTCTCTTAGATATTAGGTAAGATTCATTGAAATTATGTATATAAACACACTGTTTATATACAGTAAAACCTAAATATTATTTTAAAGATATTGAGTGTATCCGATATCACATATGTTACAGCCATTACGATAGACAGGCCACCAGCAATAAATACGTACAATGCAAGAAAAATAGTATACAGTAAATGTGTGTACAGTGACACTAAACGTACGTACATGTACTAAGCACTGTAAGAAGAAAATTAATTATGGTTACTCACCAACAATGACACGATGACTTGTCCGATAACAATGAGTTTAATTTTACTGCACAACAAAGGAAAGCGTTACAGCCCTTGTAAAGGAGCCACTTCAGGCGATTGTGTAGCACTGCCGTTGTTCTTCTTCTGGCAGTCTTCAATCCAAATCCCTAAAGCAGATTCCATCCAGACTACTGCCTTATTACATCCACTTACAACTCGTTTTGCACCCTGGTTAAAAGGACACTGCAGCCGTAGATCTTATATTCCTTTCCTACTTTTTAAATAAAAAGAATCGTAGCCTTCAACAAATCCAAAACGTTTACCTTTTCGGCAATCATTAACATCTTCTTGCGCTTGGGCACGGCCCCTGAAGCAGTAGCAGATCGTTTT
>JANRMT010062829.1:1611736-1627063 GCA_026402145.1 Polypterus bichir lapradei | reverse complement strand
ACATCTTCTTCTTGCGCTTGGGCACGGCCCCTGAAGCAGTAGCAGATTGTTTTGGAGCCATAATGAAGGGCTTGACTATGCACAAAGATAAACACTAAAGAGCACAACTCTTTACACAGCGAAACACGTTGATGCTGAATGAGCGAGACGAGACTTCCTGGTTAACACTGCATTCAGCACGCAGGAACTCAACTGCGTGCTCTGATTGGTTAGCTTCTCAGTCATCCGCCAATAGCGTTCCTTGTATGAAATCAACTGGGCAAACCAACTGAGGAAGCATGTACAGGAAGTAAAAAGACACATTGTCCGCAGAACCCGCGAAGCAGCGAAAAATCCGCGTTATATATTTAGTTATGCTTTCATATAAAATCCGCGATAGAGTGAAGCCGCGAAAGTCGAAGCGCGATATAGCGAGGGATTACTGTATTTAGACATTAAATGTAAAAATTAGACCTGTCAAAACTGTGTATTGAATATGAAATAAAAAATTTTTAAATATTCAAACATAGTTTAACGATTCTGGGCATTATGCATGTACGGTATGTTTGTGTGTGCTTTTTTTATTATACTTTATTATTATTGTAACTGGCATACAAGAACAACAAATACCAGTAGCGAAAAAAAATCCTTTGCACTGTTTGGGCAACTGTTATTTAAATACACATTACAATACGTTTGCAGCACAGAGACACCAGGTGAGTGCTACAAGACCCATGCAACATTTTCATAAGCAGTTTGTAATTTGCAGAGGCACCCGAATGGAGGAAAAAAAGTAAAAATTTTAATATATATGAGTGCAGTGCCAGCATATGTGGCTCATAAGAGTTTAAGCTCCGTTTTGTGACTGCTTTTATGGCCTGCTATCCTGAAAACGATCTTATATATATAAAGTAGATCAGTTATTTAAGACCACAACAGGGTGAGAATAGCGAGAGAGAGAAGTAAAAGAGCAGGAAATGTCTGGCAGGTTAAAGGCAATCTTGTTTTAATATTTTGCAGCGACTGGGTACAGTTAATATCACAGTATTCTGAATAAAAGGCATGTAGTAACCTTTGGACTCACTCTGAAAAAAGACTTCTGTGTGGTTCATCACAGTATCAAGTCAGGGCCCATGCAATCTGTGTACTTTTTTTTTCTCCTTTACAGCTGCAGCAGTATTTTATTACAGGTGGCCTGAATAATTTTTTTAAGCATTTTATGTCATGCCGACAGCAAAATAAGACCGTTACTAATTATATTGTACAGCATGTTTGTTCTTTAAAGTAGGAATTTTAAAGTGTTGTAATAAAAAAGAAAATTAGAATTAGGAGTTATTTTCCATTTGCTTTAATGGGAAGGATTTCACATGCTTTCAGAGCACCAAAAAATTGTTTGAAGTACACTTGTGGGATCAGGTGAAAAAAAAAAACTCAATTGTCAAGGCGTTTAGCTGTAAGTTTTAATAATAAAGATAAGCTAACCATTCCAAATTTCTAAATGGCTGATCGTGGAAGTGATGTGCAAAAACTGATCTACAAAATATGGCAGATTTGTATATAACGTCTGAAGTAACTCAATGCCAAAATTAGTGCAGATATAGCAAATAACCAAACTTTTACAATCAAATATCAGCTTTTGCCTTTGAATGAGACCTTTTTTAAATACATTTCTGTTATATTCTTATAGTGACATTTAAACTGACAGTCATAGTGACAATATAAAAATACAGCGGAGATGGGAAATTTTACATAAGGGGATGTAGAACAAAGAATTAAATCTGTACAAATTGACATAATTAGCAATTAGTTTTATTAGGCATAGTTTATAAATGAATGTTGATATGATATTTAAACAAACTTATTTGGAAATAAATATGGAAATAAAAATTTGCAAAACAAGAATATGAAACAGTGATTATGAAGATAGCTGATTCCTCAGTAAAAGACGCATTATATTTTGGAGGTCTGTAAAAGGTTAATACGAGAAACTGTGTGGCTCTTCGAGTAATTATGTCAATATGCTTGAAAGATGTAAAGGTGCCAGAACCTGCATTTTTAAAGTTTAATCGGCTCAAGTAAATACTTGCTAAACCACTGCCTTTTTTGCCTTGGTAAACCAAATGAGAAAAGCTGTACTGCCACACCATCTAAGCTTAGCCTCATTTCACTTAATGAGATAAAGTTGATTTTCCTATCACTGACAAGATTGTTAATGTAAAAAGTCTTGGTGGTTAATGCCATAATATTTAGCAGAGCTATATTTAAGGTTTCAGAGGAGCACAGCTGAATCAAAGTGTTACGACAGCTTGAAATGGTAATTAAGTTATTTGTGTTAGTTTGGCTTTGTGTGGATTTTTTTATATCTATAATCTGCTGTTATAGTTCTAACACAGTGCACATCCATAGGTGAGTGACGATGCGGGTTCGCTCCATGCTCCCATCTTGCTCTTGGGAGCCCTTGAACCCGACACCGTTGGTAATGTCAGCGATGAGCTAGACATTGAGGCACAACAAAGCAAAGTGATGGTGCATAAAAGTGCCAAGTTCTTTTATTTAACAATCAACAAAACAGTGTTCAAAATAAAGTGCAGTGTAATAATCCATTAAAACAGAGATGAAATCGTGGAGGTTAAAACAATAATAAATCCTTAAAAATGAGGTTAAAACAATGGCTGGAAGCTGTCCATTAAAACAAAGCCTGGTGCCTTTCTACTGGTGACTCCCCTGCTTCTCCTGTCCAGGCTATGCACCAGGGGAGTCACCCTACCTGCAGCTGACTTTCTTCACTCGACTGGTCTGGTGGCCTCCCGATCCCTGGATTTGTTCAGCCCCTGCCAGACCGAGACCTGGCTTCCCCCAACGGCCAGGACGTTCATGCTGGGGATTCCACTCCAAATCTCCTACTCCCGCTGTTTTCACTGCGGCAAGCCAACCTTCTCCCGGTCACTCCTGATCCAAACAAACGCTCAGCAGGAGCGATAACAACCGTCGGCCCTTGGGTGCCGGCCAAACACCCCACTTGGGCTTGCTCTCTCTCTTTCACACGCCAACTTTCTCCCTCCTGCTTCTTGCCACCTTCCTCACTCATAACCTCCGTCCAGATTTTCTTTTCTCTCTCTCTCCTAGCCGCCTCCTGCTTCTATTTATTATGGGGACGTGAATCAGATGTGGCAATTAGCAGCTCCCGGGAGCAATTACGGATGCGGATGACTCTACACCTGTGCACTTAAGCGAGGTTTGCCCGTATCACAAATTCACCTGGGAACCGCTTCTGATAACAAATACCATGTCTCCTCTCTAAGCTGCGAGTGCAGCGATTGTTTATTTAAAAAGTGGCCTCTTTGACGTGAGCTGTGGACCCATTACACCACAAGTTGAAATTGTAATTATTCGTATTTATACTGTTTTGTTTGGGTTTTTTAGTTAGACTATGGTTTATTATAGTGCTAATACAGTATAAATCTAAAGGTGAACTCGGCACAGAAGTTTTGCATCCTAACATGGCATTATTGAGAACATTAGGACTAAAATTATGTAGTCAGGAAAGACAAATTACCTTTGAAATGTTGTCAGAGAGGACCCAGGCACAGAATCTGTTATCATGCAGACCATTTGGTCTGAAGAAACATGGTCATTCCCAAAAAAGATCCTAGTTGTCCACAAACCAATATCTCTTCTCTTGCAGAATCCTCTCAACTACTTGTTCAAGGACAGTAGATGGCTGTAGGCTTCATTTGACCACCTAATCAACGGCAAAGGAAATGAAATGATGATTCTCGCGGCCTGGGTCCCCTCATCGTGGCTTTAATTAATGCTGCAAAGACCGTCTTTAGAACCTCCAACTGTTGATATCGAATATTGTTTACACCTGCATGGACTATGGTGGTCCTAAAAACACCTGTCCTTGTGCTTCTCGATCACTGTTGGAGCCCTTCTTATAATATCTTGCACTTGTGTACTGGGAAAGCAAGAAACAAAAGATTTCTGCTTAGGGCATGAAATATTGAGGTTGCGTCCAATTGACTCTCCGATAACAACTACTTCACCAAAGTCTGCAGGCGCAGTAGGGGGGGCATAGAGGGTTAAAACAGTTGTGGATTGCGACGCTTGAACCGATGGAGGATATCTGGCCTTGAGCTGCTAAAGGGAAAGAAACAAGTATTTGGAGGAGGGATGATAACTGGTAAAACTACTGTGGGTATCGAAGAAATTGGGGAATTGGGGTAAATTGCCCAGCTGCTGTGTTTTCTTGTACACCATATCCACATGCTAAAAAAATAAGTTCTGTGAGGGCACATACAGTATATATCAGTGCTCTGTAACCTTTTCTCACCTTCGGTACACCTAAACCCTTCCCAGAATTCCACAGCACACCACAAGCAAAAATATAAAAAAAAATATAGGAATTACAAAGTGCATACAAAGAAATTACATTTATGTATTTTTTTATTTGATAACTTTAACATGACGAGTAACAACATTTTTTAACATAACTTATTAACTTTAAACTATAATTAATGTGATACCTGTTTTAATGAACACAATATTTGACAGAACATTTCAATGTTCTTGATCAAGGTCCTTCAAACATAACTGCTTATTTTTATTAAAACTAAAGTTGAAAAACGTAGTTCTCAAAAATATTTTGTAGAAAGTGGTAGCAGATCTACAGTAGCTTTGTCAGAAATCCGGGTGTATGCTTCCTTAACCGCAATCCACAAAACGTTCATCTTCTGTGAATTTTAGTATTAGCATTCAGCCGTTCCTCAGTTCAAGAAATTCCTCTTGAATATGAAGGGAAAGTGATTCTGTAGAATTGTCAGCATTAATTGCAAAAGGATTTCAGATCCAGTTGTATTACTCTGTATTGGTTGTGTAAAAATATCGCTTACAGTTCTGTTGTAGTAATATTAAATGTTGTTGACCCAAATACAATATGACCTGCTTGTTTTAGTCATAGTCTGATTGGTCTTTTGGTATATTTCTAGTGGTCCTCATTGTGACTCCGTTTGCTGAAGTTCAAATTTCTGTTTGAAGCTGTTTAATTTGTCAGAGCACGTCAGTAATTTTTAATTTCGATCTTGCATTTTTTTAGTTCATTCAGGTGCTGGAATATGTCAGCCACTATATCATTTCTGCATAAAATATTTAAAAGCATTTGTGAACTTTAAGGCTCTTGTTTTAATTTTAATGATGTTTATGATGCTGATGCATTCATTATCATTTGTAATAGTTCCTCTGGCAAGTTTTTGACCATCAATGTTTCCCAATGTATACAGCAACATGTAATTTTTGCTGTCACCTTTCGTCGTTTTACACACGAGACAAATCCCTTTTTATGAATTTTATCTTATTATTAGTATATTATATATAGTATATTAATATTTGCTATTAATTTTATTTGTTAAAGATGATAAGATCGCAGATTAGGTGCATTGCCGATCCTAAATTGTCCCTAGTATGTGCTTGGTCTGTGGGTGTGTGTGTGTGTGCGTGCGCGTGCGTGCGTGCGTGCGCCCTGTGGTGGGCTGGCGCCCTGCCTGGGGTTTGTTTCTTGCCTTGCGCCCTGTGTTGGCTGGGATTGCCTCCAGCAGACCCCAGTGACCCTGTAGTTAGGATATAGCAGGTTGGATAATGGATGGATGATACAATTCGCACTGGGTGTGACAAGGATGGATAGGACTAAAAATTTGTATATTAGAGGGTCAGCTCAAGTTGGACTGTTGAGAGACAAAGTCAGCGAGGCAAGATTGCGTTGGTTTGAACATTTGCAGAGGAGAGATGCTGAGTATATTGGGAGAAGGGTGCCAAGGATAGAGCTGCCAGGTAAGAGGAAAAGAGGAAGGTCTAAGAGAAGGTTTGTGGATATGGTGAGAGAGGACATGCAGGTGATGGGTGTAACAGAACAAGATGCAGAGGACAGAAAGATATGGAAGAAGGTGATCCGCCGTGGCGACTCCTAATGGGAGCATCCGAAAGGAGATGAAGATTGCTGCAGGACCATCCTAATGCAGTTAGTCCATTGAATGGCATAAATCTTGAAGATATTGCTCAAAAAATTTCCTCACTGGTAGTTTACTCTGGAAGTTCTTCACAAAAAAAAACTTGTTCTTTTATGGAGTCCTCAAATGAAATGTATAATACTTACTTATTCTGTGATCACTTTTTAATACCTGTTGATTCGTTGATTTGAAGTGAAAATTTCTCCACTGTTTTCAATTTTTTAATCAGTGTTTCCAGAATGTCACTTGACATATTGTCAATAAATCTTTTAACAGTATCAGTTGACAATGAAGCTGTGCTCACTTTCCTTAGGCCCAAGCATTAATTAAACAATTTCCACTCATGCTGGTTTAGTGTTTCACCAATGGTATGTGTTTTTTTCTGATGTGCAATTAATTTTGCAACATGGTAGCTAGCTTATAATGCTTTTTCAGAAACTTTAAAGTGCATTCCTCATAAATTGCCTCTGCTTTAGATTTTGATTTAAAATCCGATGAAAATGTTTTTGTCCTTGTTGGTGCAACAGGAATGTTTTGATTTTAGATGACAAATCAGTTTACTTGGCACCATTGCTTCACTAGAAATTTGTTCTCTGCAAATTGTGCATTCTGGTTTAAGAGCTGCTTCATCATCACACCATGAAAATCCATATCAAATACCATATTTACTTGTGTACCACTTGCCCTCGTGTAAGACACGCACCCTAATTTTTACAAAGAAAATCGTTTTTCCCCGTGTACGACGTGCGTTGTGATTGTATAGGAAGCGTTTAGAGAGAGAGTGTGAGAGTGCAAGCAAGCAAGTGAGAGAGTGCGAGAGAGAGAGCGAGCGAGCCCAAGTAGAAGTAAACATTACAGAATTACATTTCCTTGTGTATGACGTGCGCCTGATTTTCTAATGCAAATTTTCGGGAAAAAATGTGCGCGTGGTACACACGTAAATACGTTATATTCTTCGTCATATTGCCTTTTCATAATCTTTATTGCTTGTACTGGGTGAGGATTAAGTAGTTTCTGCAGCAACACAACCAATAATAACTATGACCACTGGGCAAATGATTTCTCATGAGCACAGTTGTTTCTAACTCCCCACCACCTCACCTGACATGCAGGGCAGCAAAGAGATTACATACATGCTTACGCAAACATCATATGTTTAGTGGTCGTGATGACACTAAGAGCTGGTTTATCCTTCACGCTCAGAACACGTGCTCGCACACATTATGGCTGCCACATGTTCTCAGCATTCATTTGTCGACTCCTCTGAGCTCGTCCTCAGAAATTAACAAGATGTGTGTGCGAGTTGCAGTACTAGTAAAAAAATCTAGGGGCGCAGTGTGTTCAAGTTGGAATGTGATGTCAGAGTCTCAGTTTACTATAAACAGGTGACAGACAGCCACTTTTCAAATCCCACAGGATCAGTGTGTGTGTTTTGATATTTGATGAATTGTTCAATGTGGTGAAGCAAAGGGCTGATATACAAATGCATTTGTGGTGCTTTTATATTCAAGCGTCGCATATTCCCCATTGTAATGATGCGATACATTTTAAAGGTCTCGCATAACCATCTTCTGTGCCTTTTTTTTTTTCTTTTCTTTACATAACAGCATTAAAATGTATAGCAGCGCATTTGAGCCATAGTGAAAAACCAATTAGGGACACAGTGGAAAGGTCTGTTTTGTTATTAAAGTGAAAATAATAAAAGAATACAGAATACAGTCAAAATTACGTATTCAAAGGCCCTCCCCAGATCCCCAACAACGATACAACACAGCATATCAAACAATAAACACTAATGACAATGGCCAATACAGTCCAGTAAACCCTGAGAAAATACTGACTTGATCACAAGAGCCACCTGTTTTTTTTGTTCAATGAAGTAATCATATTATTGAAGCTAACAAATGTTCCTTCTTTCAATTTATACACAGTATGCAGCTAACTACCCATGGTTGCACGGACATTATGCAGCCAATTGTGAAAATCAAAAATATAAATAAACAATGTTTTTACACTCCACAAAATCGCAGTGCTGTCGCTATATGATTTCCCAGGGCCAGTAATGGAGGAGCATCCTTATGCTTCCTTAGCACCTGATGATTGGACTCCATTTCAGGGCAGGATTGCAGTTATTACACTAATTTAGAAGTACTGTATAACTTAGCATAATAAAGTGGGAGAATACTTCTGTTCTTTACAGACCAAAAATACTTATTTTTTACATTTATCTCACTGTGGAATCCAGTAAAAAAATGAAAATATATGACTTAAGCCTGCATTAAGACTGTGATGATATGACCAATCCGTTATAAGTTGCAATCATTTTAAATTTCAGTGTGATGCTTTTGAATAATTGAGTTATAAATGAGGCAGAAGATTAATCATTTGTTAATGCAGTATTGTACAATGGAGACCTCACATTATCCTGTGAATGTAATGGACTTGGCTGGCATAGTCCATCAATCTTTTATACTTTTTGTGAATAGCTTGTCCAGTTTACGATTACAGTATGACTCGTGACACCAGAAGCTGATGATGTGTTGCTTACTTTCATTTGTAAACACCTGTGTTTTTTTAATGTAGTTTTGTTATTTTTGTTGTTTGTGCGGTCATTTATAATGATCAGGCTTTAAATTTATTTTTGAATTTGGGATAAATTCCTCTCTTAAATGTAATACCAAGGGGGATTTCAGGCTCTGGGAAAGTGTTAGTGTTTTAGTAGGGAGGATTAAAAATCCCATAGTTTAAAAAGCACTTTCATTTTCTTATTACAAACATATTTTAATGTCACAATTTATTTTGATGTTTACGTTATCTACTGTTTTTTATACTACTGTAATCAGTCAGTCATTCATAACTTATTTCTACTATTTTTTTCTGTAAATAATTCTTTAATTTTCCATGTAGACATTTTGATTCATGTTTTGGCCAAAACCACAGGCTTGCCGATTAATATTGTATCAGTGGAGTAATTAAAGAAAAATCCAGAGAATTCAAAATGGGCTGAGAAAAATACATATTTTTAAGTTTTTAATCCACAACCTACTTATTTTCTTTTAGAGTATAATTTTCTAAAGCTTTAACAGAGTTAACAATAACTTATTTATTGGGGTACAATGCAAGGAATATAAAAAAGTACTGCAAGCCTGAGTATGTTCTTCTATTTCTGTCCATGTCCAGGTTTTTATAGTTTGTATGTTTGCTGCCCAGTGATAAAATTGAAAGTTAGGTAGAGCCATGCCGCCTTCCAGCTTAGGTCTTTGTAGGGTTGCCTTTTGGATACATAGATGTTTTGAATTCCAAATAAATGAGTTTATAGTTGAGTCTAATTTCTTAAAAATGATCTATTGATGTATATTGGAATGTTTTGAAATAAAAAGAGAAGCTTGGGAAGGATATTCATCTTAACAATGTTAATTCTTCCAGCTAAAGTGAGATGAAGAGTTGACAATCTATGCAAGTCTTGCTTAACTTTTTCCAAATAGACGGCAAAATTTTGTTGATAAAGAGCTTTATGTTTGCTTGTGATGTTTACCCATAGGTATTTAAACTGATCTACAATGATAAAAGGAAAGGTGTCCAATCTAATATTGTATGCTTGAGAATTCACTGGGAAGAGCACACTTTCATTCAAATTGATTCTGAGACCAGAAATCTTTTGAAATTCTGTTAGTGCTGTTAGGACTGCAGGCACAGTATTTTGTGGGTCTGATGTATACAGTACCATATCATCTGCATATAGAGAAACTTTCTGTTCCAGTCCTTCTCTGATAATCCCCTTTCTCTCAATAGCATTTCGACAGTGAATTGGAAGTGGCTCAATGGCAATTGCAAAAAGCAGTGGTGACAAGGGGCATCCTTGTCTGGTACCGCGCTGTACTCTAAAGTAGTCTGAATTGATGTTAATACAAACTGAAGCTTCTGGATTGGTATACAGTAATTTGAACCATGCACAAATGTTCGGGCCAAACCAAAATTTCTCCAATGTAGTATAAAGGTAGTTCCATTCAAACATGTCAAATGCTTTTTCTGCATCCAATTATAATATCATCTCCAGGGTGTTTGATTTTGTTGGTGAATATATTACATTAAACAGGCGTCGAATATTAGAAGCTAAGTGTCTGCTTTTAATAAATCCAGTTTGGTCTTGTAATATTTCCGAAAGCAGCACTTTCTCCATCCTTCTTGCTAGGATTTTGGAGAGTATCTTAACATTGTTATTCAGAAGTGAGATTGGTCTGTACAATGTTCATTTTAATAAGTCCTTATTTTGTTTAGAAAAGGCAGTAATTAATGCTTGGTGAAAAGTTAGAGGTAGAATTTTATTTTCTCTAGCTTCTGTAAATATTGCTAATAGAAGGGGAGCTAGCTAAGTTGAGAATGTCTTATAAAATTCGGCAGGGTAGCCGTCAGGGCCTGCTGCTTTCCCACTCTGCAGTGAGTTTATAGCATCTAGTAATTCTAGTAGTGCCAGAGGTTTATCCAATTCCTGTGCCCTAAGAGTATCTATTTGTGGTATTTGTAATGCATCCAGAAATGCTTTAGATTGTGTCTTTTCTTTAATCTCAGTAGAGTATAATGATTTATAATAGTCTCTAAATGTGTGCATTATATTTTTATGGTCAATGATTTTGTCTCCATTTGTGCTGATGATTGCTGGGATTGCATTGCAAACTTCTTGCTTGTGGATTTGTTGAGTTAAGATCATATTAGTTTTCTCTCCATGTTCATAATACAGTAATCCCTCCTCGATCGCGGGGGTTGCGTTCCAGACCCGGCGATAGGTGAAAATCCGCAAAGTAGAAACCATATGTTTGTATGGTTATTTTTATATATTTTAAGCCCTTATAAACTCTCCCACACTGTTAACATTATTAGAGCCCTCTAGACATGAAATAACACCCTTTAGTCAAAAGTTTAAACTGTGCTCCATGACAAGACAGAGATGGCAGTTTTTTCTCACAATTAAAAGAATGCAAACATATCTTCTCTTCAAAGGAGCGCCGTCAGGAGCAGAGAATGTCAGAGAGACAGAGCGAGATAAGAAAAGCAAACAATCAAAAAATCAATACGTGCTTTTAAGTATGCCGATGCACCGCGATAAAGCGGCATTTTGTAGAGGAGCGTCCGTATCCTCTGTGCAAACAGCCCCTTTGCTCACACCCCCTCCGTCAGGCGCAGAGAATGTCAGAGAGGGTGAGAGAGAACGAGAAAAGCAAACAATCATGCACCGCGCGGGAAGCATATCTTATATCATTGAGGAGTTTTAGTTAATATGTAATACATGCTCTGATTGGGTAGCTTCTAAGCCATCCGCCAATAGCGTCCCTTGTATGAAATCAACTGGGCAAACAAACTGAGGAAGCATGTACCATAAATTAAAAGACCCATTGTCCGCAGAAATCCGCGAACCAGCGAAAAATCTGTGATATATATTTAGATATGCTTACATTTAAAATCCGCGATGGAGTGAAGCCGCGAAAGTCGAAGCGCGATATAGCGAGGGATTACTGTAATGATGTCTTGATTTAAGTATGAGTTGTTCAGTTTCTTTAGTTGTTAAGAGGTTGAGCTCTGAATGCAGAGCCTGCCTTTTCCTATGAAGCCTCTAACTTGGAAACCTGTCATGTTCTTGATCAATTTTAGTAATTTCGTTGATTAGCTCTGATACCTTCTTGGTTTCCAATTTATTATTGTGGGAAAGATATGAGATAATCTGTCCTCTTAAGAAGGCCTTCAGGATTTCCCAGAGTGTTCCTGCAGAAACCTCTGAGGGTATATTTGTCTCTAAAAAAGTATAAATATAATATAAATTCTGTACAGTTCTTGTCTGCTAATAAAGTGGATTAACTCTTTGAGGGCTGAATATTTTTTCCAAAAAACTCAGTTTTCTTAAAAGCACACAATGCAATATTTTCACACAAAAATCAGCATGAAACATTTGTTGCTGTGAGCTGTGGCTGTCATTTCGCTCTCTCTTGTGGCTTGAGCTGCTCACAGGCAGCATGATGGCTAGCAGAAATGCTTGGCAGGCTGTCTTCACGAGGCAGGGGTGGCAGCAGAAGTCATGACTGCAGTACAATGCAGTCTAGTTTGTACATCTTGTCATCCTAAGTGGCGGTCCTCCCAGGTGAACGTTGCTGTAGGTGCGTCAGCTACACACAATCAGCTGATGCCGGTACCTCACTTTCGTTTTCAATTTAGATCTCCAGGTCACTCACATCAAAATCGGAGTCCAACAAGTCGGATTCCAATTTAGAAATAATATGCAAAACGTCATTCATGGAGTATTTTGCTTTGTGCTTTCGCTTTGATTTGTTGCTAGATGTTGATGTCATTTTTGCCGTTGTTTGTTCTTCTCTACTAATGCAAGCACAGGAAATCTTGGACAACTCAACAAAGCTAACTTTCTTTCTAGCACAGAGAGTCAAACTAAAACAGTGGGTCTGGTCACCATTTACTGTTAACTATCGCCCTCAACCTTTCCTGTTGACAAAAGTTAAAACAGTTAAGGCGCCACCTGCGAGATGAGTATGTGGGGCATAGTGATTTTAGCTCCAAAATCAAGGGGGCATGGTCAGAAATAACAATAGCGTTGTACTCACAAGATTTTATCGTAGGCAAGAAGTTGTTATCTACAAAGAAATAATCAATTCTTGAGTAGCAATGATACACTGGTGAGCAGAAGGAATATGCTCTTGAGTTTGGGTTTAGAAATCTCCAGGGGTCTGATAAGTTGTGGTCAGTTACAAACTGTGTATTTGTCTTTGCAGTGTTAGATGTCATCACCCCGTGGCAGGAGACCTTTCTAGGTCTGGATTTAAAATACAATTAAAGTCCCCAGTGATTATAATTTTATGAGTGTTCACATTGGGAATGGATGCAAATACATTTTGCATAATTCCCTATCATCGACATTGGATGCATAATTATTTATTAAAATCACTTTACAGTTAAATAGATTACCTATGACAATCACATATCTCCCCTCAGGATCAAATGCTACATCTGATATTACAAATGAGACTGTTCTATGTATAAGAATTCCCACACCTCTTGTTGTCTTTGTTAAGCTGGAATGGAATATTTGGTCAGTCCAGTCTTTGTGCAGCCAAAACTGATCCTTGCTTAATAAGTGGGTCTCCTGTAAAAGTACTGTTTTAGCGTTTAGATAGATAGATACTTTATTAATCCCAAGGAGAAATTCACATAATCCAGCAGCAGTATACTGATACAAAAAACAATATTACATTAAATAGTAAGGGTGGCGCAGTGGTAGCGCTGCTGCCTCGCAGTTAGGAGACCCAGGTTCACTTCCCGGGTCCTCCCTGCGTGGAGTTTGCATGTTCTCCCTGTGTCTGCGTGGGTTTCCTCCGGGCGCTCCGGTTTCCTCCCACAGTCCAAAGACATGCAGGTTAGGTGGATTGGCGATTCTAAATTGGCCCTAGTGTGTGCTTGGTGTGTGGGTGTGTTTGTGTGTGTCCTGCAGTGGGTTGGCACCCTGCCGGGGATTGGATTCCTGCCTTGTGCCCTGTGTTGGCTGGGATTGGCTCCAGCAGACCCCTGTGACCCTATGTTTGGATCCAGCGGGTTGGAAGATGGATGGATGGATTAAATAGTAATAAAAATACATGTAAAAGCAGACCTGTTGGGTGAGAGAATACTTTTTTCTTTAATTCGTGATTCAGACCATTAACATTCCAGCTCACAGTTAACTGTCCAGTCTTTGAGACATCTGAGTTTTATTGTCATTTTTTAGTCTTAACTGAAAATAAGACAGCTTTGACCTTAATTTCCAATTTTCCCAGGAGTTATTGACCTGAATAGATAGATTAGAGATCGCTTACTCTCTTTCTTTCTCTCTACCCCTAGTCGTCGTCTACCCCCACGCCCCCCGTTTTGCCTCCCCACTTGAGGTCCCAGTCCTCTGACATACCTAGAGACAGAGCATGTCCAAAACAAAGCAATACCCCCAGCAGCGGCGTATCTATACTAATAAAAGGCAAAGCCCTCACTGACTCACTCACTCACTCACTGACTGACTGACTCATCACTAATTCTCCAACTTCCCGTGTAGGTAGAAGGCTGAAATTTGTCAGGCTCATTCCTTACAGCTTCCTTACAAAAGTTGGGCAGGTTTCATTTCGAAATTCTACATGTAATGGTCATAACTGGAAGGTATTTTTCTCCATTTACTGTAATGGAGTTGAGCTTGACCGCCGTGGGGGCGGAGTTTCGTGTGACATCATCACGCCGCCCACGTAATCACGTGAACTGACTGTCAACGCACTATGTAGAAAACCAGGAAGAGCTCCAAAATACGCTGAAGAAAACATGCATTATATAATTGAAAAGGCAGCAAAACAATAAGCGAGCGAGTGACATATACTACCATATTCATCATTGCAGCTACTTCGGAAACAAAGCAAGGTATAAACCTAAACTTTAAATTAAGTTAATAGAAAGGCTGCCGCTGGCGTTTTTCATGCCCACGGGTAATGCGGGATACAAGTTTAATGAGAGAACGCAGGATATAAACGACAGTTTTGATCACTTTGTAACTAAGTTAAAATTGCAGGTGAAGGGGTGTGCTTATGCAAATTCCGAGAGACTGTGTTTGTGGGGGATTGACAGTTAAGGCGGGTGGAGGAGTCACGTCATCATATCCCCTCCCATTTACCTCATTTCGCTCTGAGCTGAGCTCCGCAGCTAACGCCGTCTTCCGAAGCAACTTCGTCACACTGCCACCTAAAGTCAAAACTTATATATATAAAGTCAGCGTCGGAATATATAAACTCAGCGCTGGAATATATAAAGTCAGCGTCGGAATATATTGTCACGCTTGGGTCACAGATTTGCACAGAGACACAGGAGGTCGTAGAAACAAGAAGGATTTTTATTCAAACACTGCAAACACATGAGCTTAAATGTGCTCCATGACAAGTCAGAGATGACAGTTCCGCTAGGAGCAGAGAGAGAGAGAGCGATAAAAGCATGCAAACAATCAATTTTCAACTGACAGGCGCTGCACAAGGCTTTTAAGTTAGCGGGGCAGCGAAACAATAAGAAGCGAGCGAGTGACATATACTACCATATTCATCAGTACAGCTACTTCGGAAACAAAGCAAGGTATAAACCTAAACTTTAAATTAACTTAATAGACAGGCTGCCGCTGGCGTTTTTCATGCCCACGGGTAATGCGGGATACAAGTTTAATGAGAGGACGCAGGATATAAACGAGAGTTTTGATCACTTTGTAACTAAGTTAAAATTGCAGGTGAAGGGGTGTGCTTATGCAAATTCCGAGAGACTGTGTTTGTGGGGGATTGACAGTTAAGGCGGGTGG